>OU565288.1:21394723-21509039 GCA_913789915.3 Sphecodes monilicornis
TATAAGTAGTTTTCTTGTTAAGAATAGATAGCTAAGGCAAATTCAAAGCATAATTCTTAATCAATTAATACCATCATTAACTCCTAAAATATTTTCCTGTCTTAAAATACATGGTGGTCCAACCTAGGCGCTGATCCAGATTGATTTCTTTCGCGAATGTTACTAAAAAGAAAATTATTATGTTTTCTTTGGAAAGGTTACTGTTATTAAAAAACACCCACTAACAGGCTTGCGATAAGAAAAATACTGAACGAATCTTAGAAGTAGTACAAATCAATACAAACAAGAGGGTCGTGTATACATATTATGGGAGGATTGTCGCAATTTTTGCACCGTGTCATATCAAAACCGTAGTAGCCGAAATAGGTCTTAGAGATTCACACTAATCATTTGGAGCAGATATTCGAAATGCAGCCAGTTTAGATTTGTGGCATGAATGAAAGTCTTCCCCAGATATCAGAAATCGTGAACAATATAAACACTCGTAAATCAAACAAAGTACTTATTTCATTTTTAACTCGATCTTAACTCCATTCCTGTACAAAATCCTCTAGAAGGAAATGAAAGTTTTAATAATGGACTGTAGATTGTCTTCAACAGAATGAAATGTGCGAAAGAATAAAGACTGCCAAAACAAGAATAAAGGCCAGCGCTATAAAGCGGACGAACAAAGGGCAAAGAAAGGAAAGAAGGAGAAGCATGGATTAATTAGCGAATGAATCGGGTAATTGCAGAGGCGAGATTAACAGGGCAAGACGTACGACAAAACAGCGAACAAACTGCGCTATAAATAATAGATCTGCTTTCGCGATCGTTGTCAAAAGGGTGGAAACTACCCGGTCCCGGTGGCAGACGTGCTAAGGACACGTCGACGGTGGAAGTTTCGCGAGGGATTCCAGGGAGAGGAAGTCTCTCGGCGTCCTCGTGTATGGGTGGTTCCTTTGTTCGTCGGCGTTCCGTTTCGGGCCGAACGTGTTCGGCTCGCGACCATCTGGCGAGCAAGGATCGTCTTACGGTCGCGTGGAAAAAGGTTCCGCGGGAATTGTGTGGGTTTCGGGGGCTGAACGGCCACCGAGGGGCTAGGCAAGGGGCACCAGGGGGACGAGGGAAAGGTTTGTCGGGAATCGGGTTGGTTCGGTTCGTTGCTCCTCCATTTTAATTCGTCGCTCTCTCGCCGCCCTCCAATTTCCTCCAAGCGCAGGTAGCTCCTTGCCGGCATGGTTGCGGCCCTCGACGAAAATCGATGAGGAAAGCCCCAGAGAATTTTCACGAAAACACAAGTCACCCCCGATGGGTAAATGAAAACGGAGGATCGCGCGTCCCGCCGTGAAAGATGTTGATCGATGCCGATACAGCCTGCACGGAAATTGAGCGCTCGCCCTTAGCCTTAGCTCACCCGTTCTAGCCGGCTCTCTCTCTCTCTCTCTCTCTCTCTCTCTCTCTCTCTCTCTCGCGCTCCATGAGGAAAACAACCCTCCAACCCCTCTCTCATTTCGACATACATTTCTAGAACGATCGTGTCCGTATCGCGATTAACGTACCTCGAATGCGAACAGCGGGCACTCGATCGGGTAATTTGAGTTTGTGTGCCTTGCGAAGGCTTTTAGTTGAGTGGCCCTCTCAGATTTTGATAAAATTTACATACACCGTTTTCTCAGCGGTCATATTTCATATTCAGGAGAAGAAGGTAGGCCTCGAAATTGGGGATGCGTGTTAGAGTCTTTTTTAATAGCTCTCATGACTTTCTGATTTCCAGGCGCAGTAATTGTTCCAGTAGTCAGTCATTGACATTATGACTGTAGTAGTATCCAGTAGTCAGCGTTGACATTATGAATAGACTATTTTTTAAATGTTTTATAACATATGTACATGCAGTTACATATTAAAAATAAGGAATTGTGCTCTTTTAAATGTATAATAATTGATTAGTATGTAGATATTTACTTTTAAGCAATTTGTTTTGAGGGAGACTGGCTACAGCGACGAGGATGAAATAAGACACATTTGCGCTACTAGCAAAAACGTAAATTCAGTAGAGTGTTGGGAAAATTTATATGAACACGATTATTTAATACATTGTAATATTTGGTGATAATATTTTATAGATCGAGAAGTTACGTATCATACGTATGTCAGATAACGCAGAAACATTCTATTTATTTTCTGTTCTAAGTCTCAACCTGGGTTGAGATTCATGGAACATTCATGTACAGAGCGAAATTTCACTCTTGCATTTATTTCTTTCCCATCAATGCTATAAACATTAGACGTTCCAGCGATTACATTGAAATAGGGACTTCAATAGGTATTAGACATTTTTTTAGATTTTTTGAAAGCCTAGAACAGTAAGAAAATGGGTCTCGAACATAAACCATCCAGGTAGCCTACGAAAAACGTGAGTGCCTACGGAGAGATAATAATAATAATTAACAACAAATAAAGGCCTGAGAAAGCGCGTAGAATAAACGCGGAAATGATACTAAATGTATCGCGATCACAAAACTCGAAATTCTCTATGGGAAAATCAGTCTGTGTGATTGTCGGAGGAATTCTGGACGGGTTTTTCGTGCACGCACTAAAGCCGTCCCAAAAACAAGGGGCGAGGAAATCTCTACGCGTTTCAAGGACGCGAAGGAAAGTCCTTTCCAAGAAACACATAGACTGCAAAGAATCTTTTTGTGGCGACCGAGGCGCTGGCAATCGTCAATTTTATTACCTCTACTCGACCTCGGCCGCGCACGGTGTACACTTCAAAAAGTATCCTAAAAAACATCTTCCCCATGCTAATAGAAATGCATCGCACATGCTATTTATGATTTTGAATGCTGTTTAGGTTTTAATAACAAACAACAAACACCTCGGACCCTCACCTACACAATCGATAGAAACAACGAACGTTGATTCCATGAAATGAAATAGATGAATGGCCCAGTTGCCTTTCGATCAGTGCGTTCTGTTAGGATGTTATGAAGTTCATTCGACTTTTCCCGCAGCGTCGCAAATATTTTCTGAATCGATTACGAGTGGCCATCGTCACCATTCGCGACATGATGGATAGAATCTATCGAAGACTTGAAAAGTCAACTGAACTTCGGATTTCTGCATCGGTTGACTGAACCGTCTGCGTTATCTCGCGGAAAAGTATCCATTGCCCTACGCATGTAAATTTGATTATTTATTTTCCTCGCGATCACCGAGTTTCCGTATACACATTATGTATTAATATTTCACGGACAGCGATAGGAGTCGAGACACCAGAGTCCTGTTGAAGAAGGGGGAGGGCGCAGAGAGAGAGAGAGAGAGAGAGAGAGAGAGAAGGGGGCAAGTTGAGTGGTTCCCTCGCTAGAGTATCGGCCCGGGGCCGAAATTAAACGAATAACGATCGAACGGAAGGAGGAACTCGAAAGTTCGGAGGCTTATGAAGATCCAGCGCCCGGCTAGAACAAGTTTCAACTGCGCGGAGAAGCGGCGAGCAAAGGGAGCGAGGAAAAGGGGATCTTTCCACGCGACACAACCGAGCGGAAGACACCCTGCCTTGGCCAGCCTCTTACGAAATTTAATCGAGCCATTGTCCTACCTAATTCCTTCGTGGAAGCTCGATATCGGTTGCCGCAATAACTCGTGCCCGCGAACCACCTGCTCGGGCCCCGGGCTAAAACCGGCAACTGCGACGCACCGAGCAAAAACACGATCGCTCTCGCTGTCCGTCCGTTTGTTCCCCGCCGAAATCGAGCCGCTTGCGAGATATCTGATTAATCGCGCGATCGCTTCCCGTCCCGTGTCTCCAGTTCCTCCCCCTTTCTTTTGTCCAGGCCTGATCTTCCGCCGATTAAGACGACCGACGGTCGATTTGTAGTTTCGACGTTTTAAGGATTATTCTAATGCGCTTCAGATATCTCCACCGATAATCATCCTCGAACACAGTTCGCGAGGACCGGTGTGCGAAGCTCGCCTGACGACCATTTCCTATAGCAGTGAAACACCATCTACTATTGAGCATCGAACGCTCGCGACATTGATCCGCTCGGTGCGGTGGACACTTAGATGTCTACGATTTTCAACACTTTGCGACAGTCATTGAGCATACCAATGCTATTGAAAAGTGGATGTAACGCGATCGAAAGTACCGCTAACGGTTTTCACGTCTTAACGTTGCTCCACGACAATTAACTATTTTAATTGCACGCTGTTCAACCCCCTTAATAGCTCGTTAACCCTTTGAATGTCACTTCAAACGGTTTCAAATCTAAGTCTAAAGAGCGATCCCTGTGAACAGATATTTTTAAATTCTCTATTTTCAACACCATTACAGGCTTTTCTTAACACTTTTCAGATGGATCGCTCAATATTGTCCGTCCAGCAATAAGGATCAGGTTCGAAGTAGTTGTAACAAATCGGTTTAAGCTATCAATATGTTAAAACACTTCCTCACCGAACGCGACATCCGTAGACAGAACGTTTCTTCAACAAGTAAACCTAACGATTAGTCTGTGATGATAAATACTGAAAAGTCTGATCTTACTGGGCAGTGAATTTTATGCATTTATGACAAAAATGAGTAGGCGCAATTTAAAACAGTATATGCATTAGAAGAATTTAAAAATACTGTTATATTATTTTCAATCTGTTGCACATGTTGAGGAAGAAAATAAATGATTGTTTCACACCAGTTTGCTTTGATTTAGAAAATGTTTATTTTGCTTAAGTGATCCGCTGTCCAGTTCCTACAGTATCCTCATTAATCTTAAGCGAATTAAAACGACTCCGTTGACTGGAGCGTATCATCTCCGATCGAGATGCTTCCCGAACATTTTTGAAGCCGAAAGATTCCTCCACAGCGATGAATATTTTAATTAAACGCTCCGATTTCCAACCCCCGTGTAACACCCTTGTTAACCAGCCCGACGCGAAATAAAACAATTCCATCATACTGTCCGCGTGATCCATATCCCGAGCAATATCGCGGGTCGTCCATAAAGCCTAATTTCCAGGCATTAAAACGCCTGGTAACCTCCTCACGCTCGCTGGAGCCTGATATTCATATATGCGCGGCGCACGGCTGTTCAGCTTTTTACGCAACAAAGCGCACCGAGGTGATCCATTCTACGATTATTGCGCGAGCGTTGTGTGTTCGTGTTGGCCGTGCTGCAGGAGGGAGGAGGGGGTTCGACGAGACGAGGGGGTGCGAGACAAGAGCGGGGGAGAGGGGAGGGGTCGGCTCCCGGAAACTATCTTTCGCATCCTCTTCATTCATAAACTCTTTCTCCGGGGCGTAATGGAATAGCCTGGTCGGGCGGCGCATAAACTGAACGAACGCGCGCGCCCGCTTCTGGTAGCGCAAAGTACATACGGGCGAAACTAAATCAGACAGTGAATACACGGGGCCGAGTGGACTGGCCCGGGGTCTCTCGAAAACGCTTTCCCTTCCGAAAACCTTCACCGTTGACTCGATTATCGTCCGTCCGTCCGGCGAGTCTGCGGCTACGACGGCCGCGATACCAGGAGAACAGCCGGCTCGAGGAGCTAACACTCTGATACTCGCGCTCAACCGCACCACGTGTCTGCCAATGTAGACGGTGACCCGTTTCGATCCTACTAGAACGTCTCACAGTCGGCCAGAAGCGTGCGAAACTGGACAAAATCAATGTTATTGTTCACCATACATGGATCTGTTATTTTGAAAGAGGTGCGAATCCATTTTTGAAAAAAATTGGGTCATCACAAAATAACAAATAATTTAGAGTGAACTTTTTATTTATAAACAATTTTCGAAAGAAGAAAAAATGGACTTACACTACGTTCAAAATTGCTTATCTGCTAGAAGGAGAACCTCTGTATAAAACTACCCTTATAGGGGGTGTTCAAATCTAAGAAATTGAAATTTTGCTAGTTAATTTCGAATTTGATGTTAAGCAATTAAAATACGATTCGGAAGTAAATGTTGACGAAAATTATGATTTTTATAGATTGCGAATATTTGGCATGCCTAAACGAATTTTAAATGAATAGAGACTTAAAATTACAAGAAAACCCTGATTTGGACAGAAGTTAACATTGAAATTATTATTAGTTGTATCACACTCTTTTTACTCAACTCGTTGAACAACTCTCTCCTACTCACTACGAAATTAAGGACCAAAACAAAAAATTGCCTCGCGGTTACAACTGCAAGTTACTACAGCTAAATTTTTAATTCATCCTAACAGTAGTGTTTCCTAAACGCAATAATAGAAATATTTTGATGTACCTAACCATACCAAAAAGGTTACAGCATTCCCAATCCTAGTACAAGATAAAGAATATCGAATATTATTTTATGTGATAGTGTGGTAGTAAATTACGACTTTAGTAAGAGGTGAAGACGTAGAAGCTTTTTTAGTAGAAAGAGATTAATGCATGTACTATGAAAATCCATTCTTAAGTAGCAAGAAAATATTCGCTCAGAAACAGAACGTGGTATTAGCTTACGAAAAGATCTGATTTAATCTATTTTATGACATAGAGAATTTTTAATGATTTCCATCTATTTTATAGAATCGACACACTATACGTCTCTTACCTCAAGATCTCATGTAGAATCCGAACTATACCATAACTACACTAGACTATAACTCCTGCAATTTTAAGTACTATCGCTTCAAAAAATGATATCGTATAGTCCAAATAATAGAAAATATGTATGCAAAACCTCAATATAAAACAGTCGTCTGGTTTCTTTGCAAAAACTTCTAAACAAGGTCTACAAAATGACGCTCTAGACCAGAAGACTCCTTTAAGAATTGTTTATGGTTACAAAAGCGTAGAATCTCTTATCGTTAACCCTTTTAAATTTCTTTTCTTAATCGCTTTAAATAAATCGAAAATAATACGAAAGTATTTTTACATTTTTGGAATATTTTCATTGTTTTGAACTTGCTTTATTAATTTTCGTCATCAATTGTCATCAATAATCAACTGTCGTGTATTCATGATAAAATGAGAAGAGTAAGTACAGTAGAAACAGTAGAATAATTTAAAAATACTATTACAGTAAGTTCTACACAAAATTAGATTCTATTTAATCCGTGCTTCTTGTAATCTGTATTCTAGTGGTTACAAATGTTTATCACTTAATCTTCAAGAGAACAAACATAAAGTACACTGGGTGAGATGATTGGTGGTGTAAGAACTAAGAACTCCAAACTTGAACTTAACCTACAATCTTAATCATAGTTCACCTCACTTTTGTTACCTACACCCGTGCATCGCATGTGAACTAGATATGGGGTACACAAGTATTACGATCACTAGGGTATTTCTTGAAAAAGAAAACATAATTAACATAAGAAGTCATAATTAAGATAATTTGTCCCAATGGCAGAATACTTGTAGACATTTAACGCTACCCTAACAAAGGGTTAATATTCACAAAGCGATGCCTGTGTCCCTTTTGACCTATCTCATCGGAGGATACCCTTCGAGATCTGACGATTCTTACTTGTAGTACAGTATTCTTATTGTTTATATGTACATGATGCTGTTCAACTGTATTATATATGTCTGTGATTGTTATGTCAGTGACCAAAACTTTCTACTGCAAATTTCATTCTCCGTTATTTTCTTATTTTGAGTAATGCATGACAGAGCACCTAAAATCTGCAACTTTTTTATTTTATCTTTATCTATACTCTTATTTTAAAATGTTTGTTGCTCATAGCAACGTTAACGGATTTTGTTGAAACTTTCACCGTGTATATGATTAACATAGACCTACAAAACGTTTTAATTAAAGACAAAGAAGATGAAAAAAATTTACTTTTACTTTTTTCTTCGCAATTCCGACCAACAGCACTATTTTCAAATTTTTGACCATCCGCTATTTAGTAGGCTAACTGTTCTATATAAAAAAATGTGAACTCAATGTATAAAAATTTCGTTCCTCGCTTTTGTCTTATTTTGACACGTACTCTGACCGTTTGCAGGAGAATTTCTGCCCCACCCGGTGCAGAAGAATTTCAGTCGGTGCGCCGTGATGTTTCGTAGCGGAACCTGGGGCAACCTGAAACTTTTTCGAGAAAGAAAAGAGGGTTTCCGACGGAATCGCGAGGGAAGATCGAAACGAGACACCCCGTGGATGCCGTGGCCGCTATTTATGTGAGAAGTGTCGCGCACCGCGCACACGTACACGCGCGCACACCGGCTCGCGTAAACGTCCACGCGCGACGCTACTTACATAAATAGTGGCGACGGGAGAGCGAGCGAGAGGAGAGACTCGTACGCGACGGAAACGGTGAATAGAGATTGGGCGAGGACGGGAGAGAGACAAACGCGGACGGTGAACGCGAACGGAGAGGCGCGCGAGAGAGACGAGGATAGAAGCATCGAACGCGAAGGGAAACAGACAGAGAAGGGTAGCCGGCGAGATAGAGAGACGGGCGGAGAAACGCTGCGACGTGTGACCACATTGGCCGTCGTCACTGGCGGCTTCTACGGTGGATCCTCGGAAGGGCAGAGGTGAAGCTTCACCGAGCCGTACAGAAAACCGTTCCTCGTAGCAAAAGCGCGGGATTGGACGTCCACCGCCGACGTCCACAGCTTTTTGCTCGCGGACCTGCCTGTTCTAAAAAGGTCTTTTCGAATGTTGAACGACCACGATCGAGCCAGTGCCAATCGTTGATATTATACCATTTCCATCAAAAGGAATTAATTAACGTGTTAAACGTTCGATATGCCGAACAGCAGTATGGCCAGAATTGAGCAACAATAATGACAATACGATTTATTTGCAAATTATTAACACATTATTTACGGCGACTATTTCAGAATTTTTTAAAGTCAAGGCTAAGGATTTTTTAGTAAAATCTTCAACAACAATAGCAAATTCATAATTCAATCATAAACTAACAAGACCCCCTCCTCCTCACCCCAGTAACGTAATCGAATCATTTCGTTTGGTATTAATATTTAACACGTTGGCTGCCATGTCTCTCATATATGGGTGACGGAATTATTAATCCTGATTTTACAATGTATTTTTACGTTAATATATTCATTGTACAAAATTTGATTAATATCCAGAAAATCAAGAAGGCTGAAGGACTGCCCAGTGTCATACATTTAACCTTTTGAATTTTTATATCATTTTAATGAATCACTTCGATTTTATAGAATTTTTCAGATTGCTGGATTGGCAGTGTTAATAGAAGATTTTTCAGATTCTTTTTGGTATTGCAGAATTATTGATAATCCTATTAATAGGCTTCCGGTTAATAATGTGTTAAGTCTGATATAATTTCTAGATTTTTAGGTAGGTTAACACACCCTACACATTTTTTAGGTGGTTAATCTTCCAATTGTCAGCCTGTAAGGCTAGTAGTCGATCATCCTAAGCGTCCTTATCATTCACCGTTACGGCGAGATGTTCAATATAAAGTCACTACTATGCAAAAGTGCGCTACGATGAACAAACCATAAAGAAATAATGGAAGAGTCGGGTTGTCAAGAAGCTGGTGTAACAATTGATGAGGAGTTGATCAGTATCCACGATCTCAGTCGAGCGTACTATCGATACATTCAACAATAATTCTATATTAATTGTATATTAACATAAATAAGGTATTCTATTAACCTTTGCATGATGGATCGTAGTTGCCGGTGTCTGGGTCTCGCGTGTCCCATATCAGCGACTATACAATCAGAATCAAAAAGGTAGTCGAGATCCACACGCAGCTGTAGGTCGCAGTTGTATGGCACATTTGCTCTACGTGAATTTGGATAACGGAGAAGCAAAGAGTACTATTGTACAGGCCTTTATTTAAGAAGACAGTTTATTTCAGTGCTCTATTCATTAGATTTATTATTTTTCTAAAATGGCTATTTTGTCCTTTATTTTGTGAATTAAAATAAAATTGAACATCGACACACAGCATATAGCCCATAGTGTGCGAATCTGTATGCGAAGATCGAAGAAAGCATTTTGTTAATTTCCAGTCACTGGTACATAGATATAAACGACGGCGAACTATTTGACGAGGTTTCGTACATTAAAAGTTATGCCACCGGTGAAAAGATCGAAGAATGCCGACAAAATGATGAATCCTGCGAACATATATATCTATATAATACTTCGCATACAAAGACGTAACTTTTAAAATCATTTTAAAACTCGTTTAATTTTGCTTACGTCTACCTGGAACTAACGCCCCCACGGAATGAGTATTTGTGATCAGCATCTGAACAATGAAGAAAATCTTTTTTATACATGACACAATTTCTGGTTTGTCCTTTATTTTCTCCAAGAAAATATGGCCGCCGTATTGATGGTGGTAGACTAGTCTTCTCCAGTTGATGACTTCAGCGAACAGGCTCTTCTTTTTTAGAATGAATTAATAATCAGAAGAAACAGGAGAGGTCCTCCGCGTCCCGTTTCCGTGAATTCCGGAATCATTCGAGGAGACAAAATTTTATGGTCTGTGTCGACTAATTGCTCCGGGATAGCGAAGCTGGTGCGTCATGCGGGAAGGAAGTGTGAATGTCCCGGCGTAAAGGTTGCGCGACCAGCGTTCGATAGCTTCTGCCGGTGGGTCTTTGTTGGAAGAAGGAATTGGAAATTTTCCTGGAAAGCATACCTGACTACCGCCACAAGGAAAATTGAAATCAAAGGTTCACCGGAATGGGACACTAGGTGTTGGCGCATTCTCGTAACTGTAATTCACGTGATATTGTCTCTTACCAGGCGTATTTGAATATAATGGAACTTAGCTTTAAGACAGTATCCGTACGAATTGGTAAATTGATATCGTTGAAGTAGTTATGGCACACTATAGACGTTAAAGGTGCTAAGTTAGGATATAAACATTTTATGCCGCATCACGGCTACAACGGGGAAACTCAAGCCTAAAGTCGAGATTTAGGATACTCTTATAAAATGGAAGCAATGAATCAAGATGAATGCACACAAATTGATTCGATAAAATGTTAATAAGTCTCGCATAGTTGAGGTTAGTAAGTGCTACATACACATACAATTAACCTAGAGGCCATTTCGAAACTAATGGAAGGGCATTGTGAAGATCTTGACATTCGCGATGGTGTAATCCGAGGAGAAGAAAATTAATGTGATAAAGATTTTGCTGCAGTAAATGTGAATGTAATATAGTTTTTGCTAATGCATTCTTAATTGAATAGATGATAAACTGAAATGTTACTGAAAGGTGAAGTCGAATAGAAGACAAGTATACTCGTCTTTCATGGCTGACAAATTAAGAAAATCATTATTTGGTTTCGTCAGTCTTAGTGAACGTTTTAATGAAATCTTTGGTACACAGGTTTGACTGCGTAAGTGTGATCTATTAAATATTATCAGTAACAACAAATTTTTTAAATAGAAAAACTGTTCGAAACATAGAACAGTGTTACTTAACAATTTATAATTCCATAATTATACAGAATGGACCATGTAATTCAGATCAAGTAAATAAAGAAACCTGTTTAGAGCATACTAAACTGTTCTTCCATAGAATTCATAAATACCGGTCTGCGGCATCTACGTGATTTCTTTACATGGCCCGCCCGATCGTATTAGCACGTTGACTCCCCCAAAAATCCCATAAAATCGAAGCAGTTTAACTTATGGAACAGAAACCTAAAAAGTCACGGTTTAACACTTCGATTTCAAAATTGGGAATCGGGATGCATGTACCTATATTTTCAAATTTTCAAGAAACAAGAAAAAATATGTTTTATGCAATCGAAGTACTTCGAAAATGGACATTTGATAAATCCTAGCAAGATTAAATCGATCGGTTAATAACAAGAATCAAATTCACCAATAGAGACAACAATTCCGGCTCGCGTATAGAAATGACACGGTGGTGGAAGTACCAATGATCCGACGACACAGTTCTCTCAAGTATGACGCTTGACTCATAGCTTTAGATTCCAACATCAAGAATCGCTAGGAGATCCGGTGTGCCGATGACACGAGTATCAGCGAAAACGTCGGTAAAATGAAATCGAAGAAGTTCGGTGTATTCGTTATGTTGTTTCTCGAATCGAGGATCCAATCGACCGCGAAGCAGGGAAGAGAGAAGAGTGAACAGGAAATGGGAGGAAACAGAGGAACTGGAAAAGAATGAAGGGTAGAGAGAAAGAAGAAAGAGGCTGCCCATAATATTCGGCTATCCAGCGGCTCCTTAGAAAATGCAGCGTTGTTCTGACCGCGATTTCGATCGCGAGCCGAACGGATCGGAGCGGTGTGGAGCGGAGTGGCGCGGCGTTAATGCGGCTTTGGGCGTCTCGCGGCCCTCCCCGCGGTTTCCCCGCGGTTCTCCTCGCCTCTTTCCCTCGACCCACGGATTTTTTCCTCTCTTTTGCATGTGCCTCGCGCGGCCTTCGAGAGATCTCTTCGTCCACGGGCAACGAAACGAGATAGACGTGGAACGAGACGGGACCCGCGACGCGAGAGACGAAGAAAGAGAAAGAAAGAGAGAGAGAGAGAGAGAGAGAGAGAGAGAGAGAGAGAGAGAGAGAGAGAGAGAGAGAGAGAGAGAGAGAGAGAGAGAAAGAGGCGAGAGCAGGGCGGGCTGGGAGTCGCCACGGAGAGCAACAGAGACGGAGAAATAGCGGAGAGAAAAAGATATCGAGAAAAAGAGGCCGGAGAGGCTGCGAGCTTCTGGCTTGGACGGTGAGCGAGGTAAAAATCGCGAGAGCCGTCAATTAGGAACGCCGCTCGGAGCCCGTTCCCTTCACGAACAAAGAGCGAGTCTCTCTCGGTCGATCTCGCTCTTACGCTCTCCGTCTCTCTCGCTTGCTCCCGCGAGAGAGCGCGAGCGGTTCGCCAACGAGCCGCTCGCGATGTTTCCTCGTCCACGAAGATATCGACGAGATATCGCGCTCGCCCGCTCCGCCGCTTATAAACGACGGAATTCGAACGGCGCAGACCCGAGAGCACAGCGGAGAGGAGAGTCCATAGAGCCAGCCCGGCAGAGTCGTTTGTCGATGCTAAATTACGGCCTGGTACACGCCGCTTGGCCTGCCGGCCAGCAGCTTATGACTGATTGCGAGATGATAGAGCGCGTGCACGCGTTCAACCGGACGCCGAATGCTCGTTAATTCACCAAGACTACAGTCGAATTCGTTTGTTTGTCCCTTTTAGCGGATGACGGTGACGTAACGATCACCACTTTTCCACGTTCATCGTTCACAGACCTTTCTTCGTACCGTGAGTGTGCAAACTTCTACTGGTAGGTTCAAAGGCATCCTCGGCTTGCCTCAATCAGTCGTGCGTGCATGAAGATATTCTCTCTTCTGATGTACAAATTCATTTTTGGGAATTCAGTGTTTCAAGGGATATGAAACACTTTGATTGACGCGTCTCTCAGAAATGGCAAACAAGAATTATATTTCTCGAGATTTTTTAATGAATTTCAAAGTTACTGTATTATGAGTACATATACTGAATTTGATTATAATCTGCAAAATGCAAGAAGGCTGAAAGACTACTCTCGGTATAACACATCTTAACTTTTTTACTATTATCTCGTTAAATAAATTACTTTTAATTTATGGAATTTTGGAGGGAACTAAGCAAGCACTCCCAGTGTTAATGGAGTTGGTAGAGTGGTATTACTTAAATTTATTACAATAAATTGCAATTTTTTCTATAGGTTTTTAAACATTTTTTTAGATATTTGATGGATGCTGGTTGTTGATTTAGATCACTGTATAATTTAAGACGCCACGAGAAGTGAAAATTTTTTACCTGAAAAGAAGTTAAGCTCAAGTCTTCACCGCTTGTTAAGGCGTTTTACGAATTATTTAGCGCCGCCAGCAATTAAACCAAGAGTTAAACACATGATAACAAAATTTCGTAACAATTTTCTTCCTGAAGTATAGAAATATTATACAAGATATTGAATTAAAGGAATTTCATCCTAAACCAAAATGTGTATTGCTGTTAAAACATTTAAAAACCTAAATACGCTCGACGCCGAAGACAGATACCATTTAATAAAAATCTACAATAAAGAATTGCCGACTACAGCACAATGAAAATAGTTTCACTCTTTTAATTAACCGTGCACAATATTGAGGTAGTAATTGTTTTAAAGAACGTACACATAAAATCAAAATGATTAGAGCCATTCAATAAACTCTGATCAGATTGTGATTTGGAGTAAGTATAACAAACTATCTGGCATAGAATGGTTTCGTTAAGAATTTCTTCGCATATTCTAATGTTAAAATAAATTACGATATTATAACATTTAAATGTTGCTAATATACCAAGTGTTGTGCAAGGACTACGTGGAGTATATCTATCTATGTTTCCGAGTTCTGCGGAGTAGACATTGAAAGTTGAAAGTCACACGAACTTCTGCAGCAATCAAGTTATTAATTTCGATATAATAATTCTCAAAGCACCTCGTACTTTCGTCGACTCGAGTTGCCCTCTACAAGCTGAAAAGTCAGACGAAATTTCTGCGGACGTTGACATGAACGGACCCAAGCACCGGCAACGGGTAATCCCCCGAAAATGTTCGTAAACCATACAGAACACGTGAATATCTTCCCACGGAGCAATATCACCCGCAAAGGCTCAATAAAAACAATGAATATTTCTCGGAGGCGCGGTAATACTAATACTGCGACACCGATTGCTCCGACAGGAAATCTTTAAGCGGGGAGCCAGCGAATGCCTGCGTCGAGAGGACCCGCACTTCCGGCGCAACCGGAAGCTCTCTCCAGATCGCGGCCCGTCCTCCTCGGCCTAAATACAAAGCAAACAGCTCTGCTTCCATCAGCTGCCAGACGAAAGACGGCCTAATCGGGGATAATTATTGCCGACCATCACCTGTGCAAAGTACTACCTAAATGAACCACGTTACTGCCTGCTCGGTCAGTCTTGTACAAATAATTGCACTCTTTTCCCTTCTTAACACTTTACCTACCAGTGATGATTTAACTGTCATCTAAAAATAAATTATTAACCCTCGGACATTTAACCTTTTTCGTAACTATAAAAACGATGTTTTCTTAAGACCAGCTTTATTTATCAGTTTTTTAAAACATACTTTTGAGGGTATTTCTTACAGACTTATCAGTCTTTCCGTCGTTTCTAATGAAATGTTTTATTCATTCAATTTAACGGTCAGAAATTGATTAGTTACATGAAGGATTTAATACCCTGGGCCAAAATAGACCCGGACTTCTCGCAGTCTAATTTTTAAGTTATTGTACTTTTCAGACACATCAGAGTAACCAGTCAACTTTTTTGATCCTTCTAATTGCTTCGAATTTCCGACTAAATTTTTTTTTTTTTTTTAATATTAACACGCTCGATCGTTACCACGGTCACATATGCGTGACGTCCACGATCTCGTAGTTTACATGAAAATTAGTCAAGCGAATTTTATGAACGTTGTTATTTAAAACTCGTCGAGTACAGCATAGTTTTGCTAAATTGTTAAAGTGTGTATTTGTTCTGAAATTAACTAAATTATAGTACTTATAGTACAATAGTAATTATAGTACCAACTAATAATAATTAGTTAATAACTCTGGTCGTTTATACGAATAGAAAAGACAAGACTTCTGTGAAACACACAAGAGTCGCGCGGCGGTCAACGTGTTAAGCTCTATTTGAGGAAAGCCATTAAATAAATTGTTTCAAATATAAGCAACCGGTGTGGGAAAGTGGCGAAAAATTGGAGCACGTGGCGCGAAAACCGCAACTAGTCCGCATTAAAAAGGAAAAAAAATAAAGGAGTGAAAAGACAGGGGAACGGGCTCGTTTTCAAGGGCCGCTCGATCGAGTCCCAAAGAAAGTTCTCCGGGGTATCGTGGTGAGACGCCTCGCTGCGCCGGCCATGCTCGTAAGATACGAAAAGCATATAAAAATCCACTTTTAAGATAACGCTCGACAGGTTTTTCTCGATACAAGCGCGCGCGTAACGGGTAACCCGATAATTTATAGCGACGCATGGAGGGCACCTGGTATAAAGTTCCTTGTGCCACACGAGCACACGCACGCACGCAGAAATACGTGTACGCGCCGCGCACATGCGTGCACCCGAGCCGCTCATGCTCCCCATATGCCTCCCCGTAACGATGAACGTGCGTCCAGACGGAAGACCGCTCAAATTTCCCGCGTGAACGACGCGCACCGACTAGTCGGGACATCGTCAGTTTTATTTTTTTTTTTTACGCCCTGGTTAGGTTTGCTGAAGTTATTAGCATGCAACGAGCTGCATCGGGTCTCCCCGTCTTCGTAGACGAGTCGAGCTAGCGGGGATGCCCAATTTTCCGAGACGACCGGGATTGTAGCCGTTGAAATTTAACCGCGGCAAATTGACACTAAGCCGATCCTTATTTTTCGACTTTCGATTTTTTCTGGTCTTACGCCCCCCCCCCCCCCCCCCCCCCCGCCCTAAATTGTGAATACTGGTAAAAATATGAAAGTTTGGCAAAATCAGTGAAAATTAACTTTAACCGCTGTTCAACATGGAAAACTACAATACATCTCACAGAAAATCTGTGTGTACAAATTTGATAGGAACAAATGTGAATCCAGACCATCTGAAACAGCATAACTTTTTTAAAATTAGACCAAATGACCAGCGTTTTTGAGAAGCCAGAAAATTTTTTTGCAAAGATTGCAACTGGTCGTAATTGCAATAAAAATAGTAAAAGTTGTTTTTTACGATTTTTTATTATCCGAGCCTGCATCGAAAATTTAAAAATATGTCCTATAGCAGTTTTTCACGATTTTCGACTTACAACTGCAATTTTACCCACTTTTAATCGCTTATAACTCATAAACCAATTATTCAATATCGATGAAAATTTCAGAATGTATATAATTTATTTGAGTCTATAAGACACATTTTTTACATTTTCGATGCAGGTCCAGATAGAAAAGTAGTAAAAATTAACTTTTCTAATTTTTTCGCAAATCCGGCCAATTGTAATTTAAAAAAAAAAATGCTTACGCATCTAATAAGCTAATCCTTCTAGCTTCTCAAAAACACTCAAATCATTTGGCCTAATTTAAAACAAGTCGTGCTGTTTCAAATGGAGTGGATTCTAAGGCATTGTCTTTTATTCAATCATGTTTAATGATTTTTCCAAATAAAGAAATACAGTTATGTTTGTAAATGTTTAACCTAACGCAAATGCAGCACGAGCTCCCGTTGTCCGGTTGCTAACAAATATTGCACACATCCATTTTCTTACCATCTCAGAATTTAGAGTGGTAGGACCAAAAAAATCTCAAAAGAAGTTTTTGACTCGTATAGCTAAGCACCACCTTAATTGACACGCTATTTTCGGTCATCGTGCGTGATCATTTCTGTTGTCGAAGCCAGCTCACTTGATCTCGTTAACACCCTCACATACGAATAAAATGAAATTGTATGTTCTCATTATTAAGGTTTACGGGTGATAGCCGTGTCCTAAACGAATAGTTTTCCAAACGTTTCACCAGCATTGTAGCCAGCTACATCAGGGGGTCGAAGACATACTGATACTGATGTGTGCCTTACGCAGTGCTGGTTTAACCAAGAAGCAAAGTAAACACGTGCTTAAGGCATTTGGAGAAAGGGGCACCATAGATATGTTTTAAATTTTACATCTTTTACATAATAATAATATTGTTAAGTATTTATGTGCATGTGTGCGCGAGTGGAGAGAATAGTAGAAAGATTTTATGAA
Organism: Sphecodes monilicornis; assembly: GCA_913789915.3. Classification (NCBI taxonomy): domain Eukaryota; kingdom Metazoa; phylum Arthropoda; class Insecta; order Hymenoptera; family Halictidae; genus Sphecodes; species Sphecodes monilicornis. The sequence goes on from OU565288.1 coordinate 21,412,415, forward strand.
GATTTCCAGCAGAATCTACCGAATGAATGTTTTATTAATTCCCTTGAAACCCAAATTACATTTTATTTTGTTATCATCGATATACAGCCACCAAAGAATACATAAACATATAGCAGAAATTCTAATCACTGCAACCATAAAACAAATCATAGTGCAAGTGGTTAAAAATAGTTTTTAATAGAAGTATCGAAAATGCCTAAGAAATCGTACAAGTGCACCCTATATTGCATTGGGGTGATCCTGTATAAGGAGGCCTCAAAATCATTTAAGTACTTAGGCCCTAAGGATAGGGTCTTCAACACTAAATCTAGCACAGCCGGTCAAATGACCGGTTTCAGATTTTTGATTTTCAAATTATTAAAGTTATAAAGACGACTTCATGGGAATTGATTAAACAAATTTCTTTACTGAAGCATATGTTGTAATAAAAATCACACAAAGTCTAAATAAATTCAATCTTGTTATTTTTATAAAACAATACATACTAGCCAATTTTAATGCTCGGTAGGTTTAGTGTTAAAAGTATTAATCGGCCACTGGTCTTGCGGTGCAAAATTCTATGCGACTAAAGGTAAAGGTAATGAATTTCATACATGCAAAACGGTTATATTCCTGAGAAGATAATGCACAGGTTGCTGGTAATATTTGCTGTTAACACTAAAAAATATTTTACTTCAGTATGTACAATGTCAGAAGAAACACATGACGTATCCGAGACGTTTTTCTACGACAAAGGGTTAATTTATTTCTCTAGAACCGAATCTGCGGAATTCGAAGGTGAACCATCTTTATGGAAACAAAAGAGGATAAAAACTCTTATTTTTTTAGAATTTCATTTTTCCATGTTTGTACATCACTTTAATAAAAAGCTATTGCTTCGAGAAACTGGAGGAAGTTATCCACTATTCGATATCATGCGTCTGTATCCAGAAATATTGTTTAACGACGGAGAGCAGTGCAGTTGAATTAAACAATGTCATCACAAGTCGTTGAGGCGAATACGGACAGAATACTTTTGACCGAGAAGAGGATTCATTCGAAAGAAAAAAGAAAATTTTACTTATTCGGCCAGTTTGGTTGATTGGATCCGATATTATTAAAGGATTCGAGAGATAATGAGGGCCGCGATTAAAGAGTAACCGGCGCAGTCGCGAATCTCGCGGGCGATTATTTTTTTCCCCCGTGGAGACAAGAGCGGGACAATAATACCGGGAAGAAGGGGGGAGGGGCAGGAGCCCTGATCGGTTTTAAGGGCTGCAAATAACTACGCGTGTGATTGGCAGGCTCGCATTCTCATTTTTTGCCGAACGATAAATCCCGCTGGCATTCGTCTGGACGGTTTCTTCGCGTTTATCTCGAGGCGCGCGGAGCTCATCGCGTTGGCCTCTTTCGGATTCGCAGCAGGCGGCCTTAAAAGCGAGCCCGTAATCTCGGCCGACTTACGGGGGCCCAGTGCGAGCGAACGAACGCTCTCGCGCGCGCGCGTTCGTGCTGCAGAAAAAGGACCGAAAGCTGAAGAGCGAGAGACTCGCGGCGGCCGCAGGGTGAGTTCCGGGGAAGATGGCGACCGTAGCCATCCGCCATATGGTGAGAAATTTCATCCGGCAACGCTCCAGATTTATAACGCGCACCGAACTCTCGCGAAACGCTGCTTTTCCTGTCCCCAACAAGAAAAATCCACAACGATCCTCTTTTTCGTCTGTTCGTGATAAATCCGCTGGAGGATAGTCCCAATTTATTTATTATTTACTTGAACTGTTTTTAACTTCTTTGTATTCGTTTTAGAAATGATCATTGGTTGATTCGAGGATCATGGAATAACGCGTACCGAACTCTCGCGAAACACTGCTTTTCCTGTCCAAAACAAGAAAAATCCACAACGATCCTCTTCTATTCTATCTCTGATGAATGTACAGGTGATTATAAAAGTGGTCTAAGTCAAACTTCTAAACACACTAATCTTTTCGCTTACTATATATTACATCGATTGATTTTACTATGTATAATTATATAATGAAGGAAAAACTTGTAGCTTCTAGAGTGTACGTATATTATCATGGTAAAATATATTTCTATCAAATCATACGCAAAAGATAAGACTTAATTCACTTCCATAATTACCGATTACATGAGATTATCTCATAATCTCAGAGTGGCTCGTAGGTTCCTCACCAAAATTATGATGCTGTGAATCGCAAAAGTTTCTAAACTACTAAATAGTCGTCGGTAACGAATGCTACAAACATCTACCCCCGTCATCATCATAGTGTTCTCTACTCGCTGCACAGTACGACAGATGCCAACAGAAAAATCTCTTCTCCAAGCGTATAGAACTTACCAAACAAACAGACACGTTTCCGACTAACGTACGAAAAAGAAATTAATTTGCTTCATCTTAATACTGCAATGGTAAAGCTGGAGCCTAGAGCGACCTGGCTCTTATTTCGAAGTGCGTCGTGAAACAATTAATTTACATAATGGCGCAGAGTTAACTCGTTCCTCGGAGATACTATTATCAAGACAGCCGAGCTCTATCGTGATCCACGACAAAGGAGCGGAGAAGGCGCGCGCGAGAAAGCCGCCTCGTTCGAGGATCTTTCGTCAACCGAGACCTTGGCCCACCGTCACCGCGTATGTTAATGCCCCGGCTAGACTCCTGCCCCAGTCCTGGGACAAGTTGAACACAGCTCTCTCGAGCAACTTCTGGCGAAACCGGGAACTCTATTTTCCTTCGCTGCGACAAAGGAGCAGCGCCGGCGATCAGGCCGTGCAACGAGAGAGGATGCCCCCCACGTGGTGCCCGCGTGCTCTCTCTCTCTCTCTCCCTCTCACACACCTGCCGACAGTATTACGGCTGTAAAATCCATTCGGCCGAGTCGTAAAGCGTCGACTCATTGGCAGCGACAAAACGAACAAGACGATACCGTCGCGCCAGCTAACTCGAAGTCCAGGGAACGAGGAAAGACGATTTAATCCTTCGTCGCGGGGGCTGCGTCACGCCTGTTCATCACGCACTCTGCCTGCCAAGTGGTTGCGGAACGTGTTAATAACTAACTATTAACGCCGCGGATGTTTGTCGAAGTTTCTATTTCTGATCGTTGCGGCGCTGTCCCGTGGAAATCGACACCGAGAAAAATTCGGTTCATCGATCAACCATCGCGTTAATGCTTTGCGATGCCACGCATATTTGCAATCGCATTTTTGCTTTGGAGCACATTCATCTCACCGATCAACTCTCGCTCACCGATTTTATGAGAATGTTATAAATAGGATATTAGATTTTGTTTGTCTCTGCGGAACACCTGCTTTCTGGATTTGAGGACACAAAGGATCCCTTGATGTGAAGTGCACCATCGCACCAAATCTTTTCAGATTGCATGGTGATGTTCTTATGATGTTCTAATAACAGCAGAAATGACAGAAGCAATATAGTTAGAGAGGATACAGTCTGTGTAAGAACAATTAACACGTTCCTAGTTACGTGTAGGAGTTTGGCGCACGCGAAATTGGATATCTGTAAAATCAATATAAAACAGAACGTTTCCTGCTTATTACACGCTTAGAGCATCCACTTTTGAGTTCAATAACTTTTCTACTGACAAATATTTTGGTACACGTAAAACACGAAAATTAATTAAATGTTTCGTAAAAATGATTTTCCACAGGTGACGTGTTGAATAAAAATGATTTAAAATGAATTATTCAATAATTAAAAAATGATCTCTATAATCCATAATGAGATGACATAGGACAAAATGCGAAGTAAACGTTCTACCTAATACTACGTGCCGTTTTTGGACACCCTATTTAGAATGAATTAAGATGAAAACCTACCGCTAGAACAGCGTAGAATTTTTGAGTAACCAGAATAAAACGAACTTACAATTTCAACTAAAATCTGAAAATTTAAAGGTAATTGGAAACTGAAATCCAATCTAGATTTGTCAAGTCACATACCTAGAATAAAAACCGTGAATACTTCAACTCGTACCTAAATAATAAACTGGGAGAACACTCGAAGCTACTCCCCATCTAACACACTGAACCGTTTTCAAGTGTCCACCGGTCTATTCACCCCGAACACTTAAGCCTGCGATTAGACCTTAAAGATGTGCACGTTAAACTGGAACCTGCTATGTCCATTTATCTTCTCCACAAGTTACCGACGAATCGTTCGTCATTAATTAGACTGACCATTTCAGTGAATGAATACCACCCAGTGAACGAACATAATTCGTATTAAACGAAAAAATAGCATTTACGATGTCTCATTCATGTTGAAATTTATACAGTAATTCTATTGTAAGTTCACAGATGTCTTGCGAAAGAGATCTTCTTTCTTTTATAACCGATTTGGCATTACATAAAATTTAGGAGTTGTTCGAATGACATTCCAAAAATTAAGACGATTTTCGGATAGCAATTTTAACCAAGGACTTCCACTCAAAAGTAAAATATCGGTATATTTCTGTCTTACCTTCGAAACCCTTATACAAACCGAAATACGAAAATACCGGTATGATGTCATATCGCTAAATAAAAATACCAGTAATTATCGGTAACTTTTTCGATTTCCCAATAATTATAAGAAAATTTATCATATTTTCCTGATTATTTTTAAGCACAGTATCATTTTATTATTGATATTATGTTAACAAATCCCGTTCTGATACCAAGATCAGTGTAATTTTACCAGTATTTTTGCTAATATACAGTCGGCCGCAAAAGTAATTGGCCACCCATTAGAAAGTACTAACATCTTCAAAATTTTACTCAATGACTTGAGTTTTTTTGGGACGTTAGAAGGATTAATTTACTAAGTAATTTATTAAAAAATCATGATTGGTCGAAATTGCGAAGAAAAAAGTGATGGTTCATTATAGGCGCAGATAAACGAATTTTTTAATCATGACCATTGCTTTTCTCCTTGCAATTTCGACCAATGGAGATTTTTGATTAATTTGTTTATAAACTAGTAAACTAATCCTTCTAAAATCTCAAAAAATCGAGCCGCTTGGCTCAAAAACCAATTTCAAAAAAGTTAGTCGTTTTTAAAGGATGCCCGGATATTTTTGCAGGTCACTGTATATCGATTTCGATACAGCCTGGCTAGTGCAATACCGGTGTCAAAATCGTACCTGTTTTAAGCCCCTGGTTTCAACAGACATCCAGCTTAAGCGTTCATTCGCCGAACAAGTCACCCTAATTGAACCCAAACAATTCTCTGGAACGTGCCGCGTTCTGCCATTTTTAAGTATCCGGACAACACCGGCAACCATGGTGCACGAACGCGATACTGAAATCTGCGCGGTGCGCGTACCTCCCCGGCATCTTCAATTAGGAGGCGGGATCTAATAATCGCTTGCGAATTTTCGAACAAGCCCGCGGTGTAGGTAATCTCTTAGTTTGGTACGCATCATTGCCTCGCAACGTACTGTTAAGCCGTTACAACCGTGGAGGGAAACGGGTGCCGGAGCGCCGGTAACTTTTAATTCAATTCCGTTACCGCGACGCTCTCTCCTCTATCCCTCTCCCTCTCTCGTCCTGTTTCTCCGCTCTCCTCTCTACGTCTCTCCGTCTTCCACCCTTGCGCCGTGCACGGATAACCGACGACCGGGACCACAGACGAGAAAATCGCGGCGATTACACACCGTGACCGTTACCATTATACCGTCGACGAATGCCATTTATTAAACTGAGCGCGAACCGAGCTGGACAGCCGACCGACCGACCAGCTGGATTAAGCTGAATCGCCAAGTGTTAAGGCGCATTATGCGCCCTGGCCAATTATATCTGAAATTCTGATCTTCCACGGGCGCGGACGTCGCGCGCTTCTTCATCCGCCGCTATGCACCCAAGCCATTTGTATCGTCGGCTACAAATGCGCGCGCTTGCGAATTTTATAGCTTCATTTAACCGAGCGTTCTTGCATGCCGAGCATACTACACGGACGCGCCGCGGATAATCGTGCCGATTAGCTTCGACGATGATGTATGCCTCGATGAATTAACATTTCGAAGATGCCGGGTCCTGTTACTGTGAACAATGGCCATCGCTGGGCCATTTTTATTTCTTGCCGATCCTCGTTTGTTTGACACATTGCTGTTTAGAGAAGAGTTACGGGGTGAATAGGGTAACATCGCGGTCAATGGGCAATGATGGTCAGTATTATTATTACAAAATGACACATCTTAAGTTTTTATACGGTCCCCACTCAACTACTATCTAACAACGAAGAAAAGCCAAGTTTAAAGCGTTTTTCAGCGTGGTGAATGTAATATCTTCTGTACCAAATGTAAGAGATTAGTATTACATTTGAAATATACATAGACACGACTATTATTTATATTTCATACAAATATTTTTTATGTATATATGTTCAATATTCAGTTTTACCAATTGCAGTATATGCGGGCAATGATGGTCAATGAAGGTAAAAGAAGGAATCAGATAAAAACATAAAGAAAAACTTATGAAAAGGTTCAGGTGGGAGGGAGAAACTAAAATTTCATACCAATTTGTTTACGAGAATAAAATGTGAACGTAGGCGGATCGTTTGCTACTCTGGATCAAAATTTACCTAAGTCTCACAATCAGCATTCGAGCGTTAACCCTTTGCACTCGAAGCAATTTTAATTCCAAAATCTAGACTCTCTTTCAACTAAGAACATTTTCATTTTGTGAAATCTATTTTGCATTTGCACATGAATTTTCTCATAGAACATTTAAAGTTTTAGTAATTTATAGAATACAGAAGAATTTAATAATATGAAAGCTGTTTTGAATAATGGTATGATAATCTTTACAGGTGCCTTAGAATCACCATTCGAGAGCAAAGGGTAAACACATTGGCTGCCATGTCGATCACCGGTAATCGACGTTAATTTTCTCAGTGCAGTTATGGTGGTGATCTACGGTGGTTATCACCGGAGTTATCAAATTTTGTTATGTGATAAGAACAACTACAAAATTTTGAATAACGTCAGTGATTAATAATAATTACTGTAAATCACCAGTATGAAAAGTACATTAAGGGTATGATCATATTTCATGATATTACTTAATATGTATATTATTATCATACTCTTAAATCAAGAAAGTTTGACTGTAACACCCAGGGTACTTACAACATGCAAAATTGACGTAGCAATCAACGTGTTAAAGATTTACTAAAACCTTTTGTTACTAAAGGCGTGTATTATCGAACGTCAAACTATTATTCTGTTCAAAATGTGACCATTGTGTCCTATTGTGAAGGGTTTGCTGTACGCTGAAGAAAGCTGCAGGTATTCATTAAAATTGTGTATTACCGCGCCACTCACATCTGGATGATGCAATTATTTGGTTAGTTTAAACAATCAATTTCTATCCTAATACAAACCGTGGCAAAAGTATAATTTTCTTAAAATTGAACCGAATAAGTTGAAATTTTGTTGACATGTTAGAAGAATTAGTTTACTAAATAACGGGTAAAAAAATTTGGAAAAAATTGCTATTGATCGGAAATGCGAAAAAAAGAGTAAAAGTGGGTTTTTGTAACTTTTTCATCTGAGACTGTAGGGAAACTTTCATCAATGCATTTTGTTCTGATCTATGTCAATTATATATACGGTGAAAATTTCATCGAAATCGGTTAGCGTTGTCAGATAACGGTGACCACATAAGGCCAAAATTCCTTGGTAAAGTTGAAAATCTGCGACTTTCACCTTTAAGATATCATCTTGAAATGTTTGTTGCTCATAGCAACGTTAACCAATTGCCTTTTGGAGGCAAAAGGAAAACCAAAGAAATACCGGTATTTATTTCGGTTTCGGTAATATATCGATTTCGTACTTAAAAGTACTTTCGATACTTTTCGGTGCTGTAACAGTTTCGGTATTATATCGGTTTTGGTACAGCCTTATTAGTGCAATACCGGTTTTAAGTCCCCCATCTAAGCACCATTTACACGTGACACGACCCAACCAATACAAACACGTTCGCAAAGCTCCCAAACGGAATCGCCAGAAAATCGTCCCCAATAAGAACGACCTCCATATCAGGGTTGCTAACCATCCTAATCTCGAGCAGCTCGGAATTCTTTCGCCGTAGTGGCACATATCGGCTCGAAAGGCTCCGTGGAGGACTTCTAATCTCGTTATCGATCGCATCTTCAAAGCCGCCCCCACCGTTGTGTTGGTTCGAGATCCCAAAGAAAGGCACGCCAACTGTTAGGTCCGTGTCGTGCGGTGACCGAAACCGGAGGGAACAGCAGGTCCCCGAGTTTTCCCGGAAAAGGTGGAACAGGCTGAGGGGGGAGAGATAGAGAAAAAGAGAGGGAGAGAGACCGCTCGGCGCGGCACGGCGCGATGGCCGATGGGACGCGGTGCGACGGCCGTGGTCGTCGATGATCCCGTCGCGACACGACGACGTCATTCTCATGCTCGCAGCGGGCGGCCCTGAAGGGACGGCGAAGGGGCGGCATTAAGCGCAGATAAGTTAGGTACGACTTTGGGTCGAAGTAACGGGAAAACCGATGGAAGCAAAGCCTTCTCCCTGTCGCGACCCCTCGGCAACGCCGGCAGCTTTCCTCTCCGCGACCCTCGCCGAGCCAGCCAGCCAGCCGTTTCTCGAGGGTACGGCTCGCATATACGCGGAAAGGCTAACGGATACGCGTCGACCGGCTAAAGGCTACCCCCTCGGGCCCCCCCGTACCCCTGTCGGTCCCACGCCCTCTGTTTGCACAAGCGATCTCGCGGCGATTATTACGGGCTCGTTCACGGAAATGGCGCCGCCGGTACTTGGATTTTCGACCGCTTCGCGCGTCGAACCCCCGTTTTCGCTGGAACCCCCGGCGGCCCCACGAGGATCACCGCCACCCCCCCCCCCCCTTCTGTCGCGTAACGCCGCAAGGCTAAAACCGTGCCTCGTAAGTTTATTCCCGTCCTCGTCGCGAGACCGAGACTCATTCGCCCGGTGAGTTCGTCATTCTAGCTTCGAAAAATATTTAATTCACACCCCGACGTCGAGGGGTTCGAGGAATGTCGGTCGAGTTCGTCGATCATACGAATCAGCGAATATTTTGCTAACGCTGTCTGCTATTCGTCCGATTTGATTTGGCTATGACGAATTCGATTTTAGAGCGCGTATTTCGGGAGCGAGTTGCGTTTCGACGACTTTATAAGGGGCTGGGAGGGCTAGGCGGAGAAACGGTGACTATTGAAGACATTTAATTAATTAAATAGATTTAGTCTTGGGGTCGCGTATTTTGGGGTCGTCGGTCGTGGTTATTTTGAAATCGACGAGAAAGACTTGTTTCGATTAATAACGATTTGCCGAAACCAGTATTGAGCGATGTCGAATTGTTAGACAACATTTAACTATAAAAAATATATGTAGACGTGTTGACATACCGATTTGTATTCATCTTTTTGGGTAATTCCCGGAATACCGATTGCTTTCGTCCTTCGGCTCGCTCACAATGATGGTAGAATGAGAAGCACGGACAAGGGACATCGTCCAACTACACCCGTGCGATGGTGGAACTTTGTAGATTTGTAAAACAACCTAGAACAGTAGATATTCGTTTGCCTCACCCTTATGTCACTAACCGGTTATCCGGATACTTATTTTCAATTTCTTTTCAAAACTTCTTTAATATTTTTGTTGACAAATAGCATGATTATTGTAGATTTTTATATTCTTGAATGATCACAGATTCATTTACATTTGAGGCATAAAAATATTATGTACGTTAACCCTATAAAACGCAACATCATTGAATATCGTAGAAAAATTTAGTTGTTGACATAAGGGTGAAATGTGACAAAAATTTCGCCTTTATGAATACAAAAAATATGTATCAAATGCAGATGCAAGTTACACAAAGGAATCATAATGTCCCTTGTGAGTGCGAGTGATGTAAATACAGAGAAACCGTGAAATCAATGTTGAAACCGAGTCAGAACTGTAAGCACCGGTGTATACGAATGTTTTGATGTTTTACTAGCAAGAAGATAAACACTGAGGAGACATCACTGCTGCAGCACGGTTGGTCAAAATTCCCAATATCCGTTATGATCAAGCAATTCGTACTTGAGGGGTAGCGACTCATTCGAAGGAGTCTTTAGGAAGGTTACCGAGACAAAGCTGATGCTTTCAATGACGACGGTGTGCTACGCATTCGATTTTCAATCGTGCGCTCTGGTATTAGTCATCGAGCAGCTACCAACCGAGTCATGTCCCAATGGGGGTGCGGAGAGTTGGTAGTGAAAAGATGCGAGTCGAAAGGGTTAATCGGTTCACGGTTAAAACCGACGCGGCAAGTGGTCGAAGGTGCTTAAGTCGCAGCGCGTTGGCGAAGGGCTGCTCGACCCTATGATTTAGAAAGTCGAATATTAGGGTCGAGGGTTTGTCGGTGGAATTTTTGTGAGAACAAGGTCGTCGGCGGCATACTCGGTCCGCTTGTTTCCAGGCGTTTCCTTTTCGTGGTGGCTGAACGAGGGGTCGACCGGCGATTATCGATTTCTCTAATTAGCGGAGCGAATCCTCGTCGATGATCAGTAGAACGTTCGCGAGGAATGCTCACGGGTATCGGCGATCGATGTACTCGCGACTTTTCAGAGCGTGGACCTCCGCCAGGTACACGAATCTCGGGCTTGTGTAAGAGAGTAATCGACAGAGGGTAAGAGAGAGAGAGGGGGGCAGAGAGGAACACGGAGAAAGAGAGAAAGAGAAGCGGAAGGTAAGAGGACGCGGCACGTACATGGACACAATGCCGGTCTCTGCAAGAGGACGCGCCGATAACACGTACCGTCATTTCCTCGGCGCAGGTATCCGGATAATTTAGAATAAGAGAGCGGGGGCCGACATAGAGCGGCGCGGTCGCCTCTATCCGCCCTCCGCAGTCCCTCCGCAGACCCTCCGCTTGTCCTCGTTCCGTCGACCCTTTAGTGGAGAGAGGACAGTGAGTGAGAAAGAGAGAGAGAGAGAGAGAGAGAGAGAGAGAGAGAGAGAGAGAGACAAACAGACCCTCCGCGTCTCCGCGGCGCGGCGCGGAGAGGAGAGCAGAGCTCGGCCCGAAGCGTCCTCGTTGGGGCGTGCCTTTAATAATGACGTAAAAAAGAAGAGAAGACGCGGCAATAAAGGAGAGACCTAGGCGAGGGTGTATCCCCGGCACAGCTGTCTCGCAGATTAACCCAACGACTCGCGGAGAAAGAGAGGAAGAAGGCGGAGCGGCGGTCGAGTGAGCGAGAGGGAAAAGGGACGGGAGCGGAGAAAGAGAGAGAATGCGAGCGCGCCAGGGGGATGAGGGAGATAGGAATGGAGAAACGGCGAGGCGATACCGAGGCGAGAGAGCCACCGAGGAAAAAGGAACGACGGACCCACGGGAGAAGGAAGAGAATGCTGAAGCCGGCCAGAGAAAGGAAGGCAGAAAGAAGAAGGGACGGATGGACGAACGGAACGAACGAAGGGCGGCAGGGACGAGGGTGGGAAGGAGCAAGGCCGATCCTGACTACCTAGAAACGGTCGGTGCTTCCACGACGTGGCCCGCCGAAGATATATAACCGCCATATACCAACGCGAATCGCCCTCAGGTACAGAAGCCACCGCGTTGTCGTGCCCTTTCCCCCCTCGTACACCCTCGCCCCTCGCGCTCCCACCCACCAACGTTCTGCTTCTTCTTCTTCTTCTTCCGTCGAGACCCTATAGCACCCTCTTGTCGCCCTTCGGAACGAATTACGCTGCGTTCCTGGATTTTCCGTGGCCCGCAGTTCGGCGGGACCAACACGGTACACTCGTAAATTAAATAACTTGCAAGAACAACGGTTAATTTTGGTGCGTGGCCGAGGCTGGATCCGCGCAAGAAATAATTTTATGACTAACGATTTGTGTACCTAAAACGATACCTCGGCGACGGCCGGACACCGGGGACGATGAATGTGCCAGGGTAAGCGAATGAGAAGCTACCAAGGGCCTAAAAATGCTTAATGATTGGTAGAGTTTAACGAATTTCCTATCTCACTTCTATACATGTATATAGCAAAGTAACGACGTGGATATCTTGTATGTGATCTGGATTTTCTAAAATGATCTACGATAGATTACTATATCACAAACTCCGAGAATAGATATGATGCGGAAGATTGATATAAAATTTTTTAATCTACTGAAATTGTCGATGGAGAAATCAAATTTTGTTACCAATTTCTATAAAAATCGCTGATTTAAAACCATTGCGAATGTTTAAGAGAATGAATGAGAGAAACGAAGGAAAAAATAATGTGTATGGGAGTAATATGTAATACAATCTGGTTACGCCTCATTCTTATAATCATCTCATATACCTCTCATAATTGTAAAATTTCATTAAGTGCAACGTATTCTTTTATAAAACGTGAGAAAATATATTATCACATCAACGTTGAAGAGTTCTCCGGATATCATGCCGTGCCTCATAATTGTGAATATCAACGTCCACTAAATTAATTTTTTTTTCTTCGCGTAAAATACAAAATTGTGGTTGTTGAAGTCACTTGCGTTCAACACAATCGTTAAAATGTGTTATGTAAATGCAAACTTGATCGGAGTGGTATATGTGGAGATATAGGATCATCTTTGATTGATCATATCGCGAAAACTATCGAGCGATCGTGGTCGCTCCTATCATCGCTTGCCAAGCAAAAAAAAAGCAATTCCGGTATTTCCAGTATTTGTTGTATTTGCTCGTTACTCGTTTGAACGTTTTCTGCGATCGAACCACGGTCACGTAGCTCGCGAAACGAGCCCGCACACACCGTGACCGGATCCGGGGAGCGGAAGTGGGAACACCTGATCCGACGTGACGGACAAGGGGTGGCCGCCATTTTGAAACGACCGGCTAATTGAGTGCACGCGCGATACACAGCCGGCCGATTGATGATGGCGGATCGCTGGCTCACGATATAAGGATTTATGTTGTTGGCACCGAGATTTGAAACGAACTGGCGTGATGTCGACCACGCTCGGAGTACTTTAAGATACACCCGGTGTTACCGGAACAAGCAACGATCGACTCTGTAATTACAATGTACAATCACACTTGATAATCGAGCCGCTCACAGGCTAAAACGATTAACCATCTTTCGAGTTTTTTCACATTCCATTGTCAAAGTACTTGATCGACGCTTAATATTTTACATATAAAATAAGTTTGCTGAATTGTCAGGCTTAATTGCACCGAGTAATAAAAATTGAAAACGTTATTTGCCATCAATGTATATTATTTCTTCAATTATTTGTACTTTCTATTTTGTGGAGTTAATCGGTTTGGCAACTGAGCGCCACTTATTTTAGCAAATAAACATCAGTATGTTGCGATGCAACGTTTATTACACTATATTTAATCCCTTGCATTATAATTTAGTTTACGGTCACTTTCGGACACATTTGTACTTTCTTAAAAGAAGAAGAAAGTTTATGTTTATGTTATACCTATTTATTTCTCAATGGTTATTGACAACAAAACTGAATAACATACACATTTGGTAGACTCTGTCCGACGTCTTATAGCGCAAGATTATAAGTATAAAAATATTTAATTGCTTGTTATAATTTGTCTTTTCTTGTGGAGCGATGCAAAATTAATAATTGAAGTTTTATACGGTTAAAACTAAATGCATTAGCTTACTAGTACTAACGTTGATGGTACTAATAATATTAATAATACCCTTTTATTGTGCAGTGATTCCTTTGCGTTGTAAAAGAGAAAATAAATGGAACAACATGTATATTTATAAGCATCGTGTAATAAGAATAACCGATTTGGCGTAGTTATAAAGTGGAACTTTCATCGTATACTATCTACCGTAAAATAATATACTGTCAAGTACTTTGTTTTTGTCTCTAGACCATGATTACCGTAAGTAATAAAACATTTATGGGCGATAGTGTAAATTGGTTTTAGTAACGACACGGATCGTTACATAATACTGTGCTCCAAGAGGCAGCGCGGAATTGTAACAAGTCCTCTTTCTCAATTCCCTGTGTTTAAATTCGTTCCGGCTGCAGTAACTTTGATCCCATAATATCTCTATTAACATCTCTTTAAGAATTGACGGAACGAAATGAAATACCATCCTCTGAATTGGAACGAATGCCAAAATCTTTGTTTACATCGGTTATAAAATGGATATTACTTAAGGATTTTCGACATGTTATCTGCATAGTTTGCAGTGCAACTAACATTACTGAAGATACGGCAGAACTTAAAATTGACTAAAACATCTTTTTTATATTTCTTTTCTTAATTTGAAAAGACAAAGAAAATCGTCAACTGTATTGAATTTCAGGAAATAGTTTCACAGACTTGAATGATCTACGACAATCCGCGGTCTAATGGCAAACTATTACTAAAACCGAATCCTACGATATACAAGCGAAGAATTTAATCACCATTATTCAACGTATTATATTTGCTTTCGAACGGGTTGAACGATTGTATTTTGTGAAGGAAAATTGTCCATCGACAATAGAGGCACGACGTGCGCGAAAGTAAACAAAGCCACCCGGTACAGGGTCCCGGAACAATGCCGAATAATCCGTGCGTCGGATAACTCTGTTTCACCATGATGTAATAACGATCTAATAAGAGCAACAGGCAGTGCCGGCGAATGCGGATGCTGCCGGGATTCGATTTGTTCTACTTGGTTTCACTGTGGACAGATAACACAGGTACGAGCGTGCTCTGTCTCTCTCTCTCCATTCTCGTTCCCTTTCTCCCTCTTTGTACAGCGTTTTCCCCTGACTGCAGAGCCAAACAATTTTTCCAGGGACGTTTCCACGGACCGCTAGGGCGAATTATGCGAAGTCGAAGGCCGGCTTTAATCCTATCGGCGCGGTTCAAAGATTCGGAAATGGAGACCGCCTTCTGCGGATATTTCGGGCTCATTTTCTTCGCGACGACCGTTTGTGTCCGTGTCGCAGTCATTGTTCGCGGGGAACGAACCCGGGGTCCCTTCCGTTCCCTTCTTCCTCGGGAAACGAGCCTCTCTCACTCTCTCTCTCCCGATCTCTGTCACTCAGGTGGCGAACAGGGACCTCCCCATAGGTCTCGCAGCGAAACGCAGCACAGGCAGGTAGGTACCTACAAAGATCTGGCTGCGCTGCACAGCACCCGTGTCATCGACGCTTTGCGGACCCATCGTCCCATCGATTTGTCATGCTTTTAACGGGGAGCTGGGACCAATGGCAACGAGATTTCACCGTCGTCGTCGTCGCCGTCGCAGCCCTGGCCAGCCGGCCAGCGACCGTTTTAATTGCTACCCTCGGCAGCCGCGGCTGCTTCCCTTTCACAAAGACGCCCGCAAAAAATCGACCGTCTCTATCTGGCCCAGGGAGAGGGGAGGGAAGAGAGTCGACGGTAACGTTGCCTACGTGACGCGAATTCTCGCCCCCGCTGCGAGACACGCAGCTTTCCGGAGATGGCAGGGGCCGAGGGTTAACCGGGAGGGGTCGGAGGATGGAACGAGGAGTCGGCCCGGGAAAGATTTCGGGGCCGATGGGGACGGGAACTTGCTATCCGTCGAGAAATTTTAATTTCAGACCGAGTCCCGGAGCTCCGCTCCCGTGGTACTCAGGTTTGCACGCGGCAAGATTTCAATTAACTCCGCGCGTCCATCTGCCTAGGCGATTGCTCCGCATCGTTGACTCGACGGTATAGCGGGGTTTAGAAATATATGCTCATCGATGCAAAACGAAATTATTGGAGTAAAATAACCGGGGCAAGTGTTTGAAGGGTTTCTTTGGCAATGTAACAGATTGGGTAGATGCAATTTGTCATTTATTAACACGCTGATTATGACTCGGTCGTTATTGAAGACAGAAAAATATTGTAGAGCAGACCTGGACAAATTTCGTTTATAATGTTCTACCAATGCGGTTATGAAAATTTGCGATGTGTAATTGCACCGATGCACTTTCTTAAAATGTCGCATTACAGGATGATACAGCCTTTTAAACCATGCGCAACATTCCTTTGCAATTTTCTTCTATGTTCACTAAAAAACGAGTTATAATTCGGCCCAGTTACTAGATACACCGTATATAAGTGATGAATTTATTTATTCACATTTAAAAATTAATTATTGTATTGTGATATTAAGTATACTCAATTTTTATAAGATCTCAATTTTGTAGAGGTTGAATTGATGTGAATTTGATGTGAACTTGGAGTTCAAAAAGCAACCAATATAATAAATCCCACTCCTTGAGTTTTTATTTTGTTAAACAAATTACTGTGATTTTGTAGAATTCTCAAAGTTGTTAAATTTTGTACAGACAACCTTCGTATAACATGATACTTGTTCAACACAATTTGCAAATGGTGGTCATAGTAAGCACAAAGTATGCAATTATCAGATCATCTCACAAATAATGCGAATTTCCTTTCATATTTTTAGTGGGTAAGTCTAAAAACATAATTAAAGCTATTAGTACTTTATATATTCCTCCTTATTGTGTGCTACAATTTAAAGAACAATATACAGAAGACTAATTACTATAATAATTATGTTTTGATATATCACTTTCCAAATTAAGTAAAATCGTTTTATTCGAAGAATGATTTGATACACAAGAGCTTTTCAGTTTTATTTCAATAATTATCTTACTATCTTGTAGTTTACATATATCATCCAATTAAATTTCCTGAGGTGAGAATAAATATATTTTCCTTATTTACAGAACATATACATTTTATTTAAAGAAGATGTACCTTTGTGTAGATGACTTTCTTAGTGCCTCATAAAGAGATTTTCATCATAAATCCAAAATTTATATTAATTATTAACAAATCGTAAAAGAGTTTAACAGGATCGTAAGAACAATAACTGTCTTCAAAAAATGACAATTGCCTAGAAGATTGATCCAATGATATAAAAATCCTTCGTTCCACCATCCGATAAGTTACAGTAAAAACGCAGAAGCTTTCGTAAAGATTTTTCGAACTTTATCGGTCATGCGAGGGGTTAACGTGGTGTCGAACGATTTCCCGTAAACGGCGCAGCGCGCTCGTGTCTCTATTTGCTACGGTGAAAGTAAAAACGGGCCCTTGAATGGTAACTTTAAACGCAATCGTCGGAAGAAAGAGAGAAATCATGGAACAGAGAAAAGAGGGGCGGGGGTGAGCGAGAGAGAGGTAGCGAGACGAGTGGGAGGGGAGGAGGAACGATTTTTGCGCGGAGAAGACCGATAAGTTTCCCTCGTGACCTACCACGATAATAATACCGTTCTCTGCTTTAAGCTTCCTTTTGAATAACCTGTAGGTCACCGTATAAAAAGGAAACTTGTTGCGTTTACTGATTGTATACGTGTATATATGTATATACAGATATACAGCGCCGAGTACGTACGATCCGCATAGACGCGGCTGTGTATGTACACAGAGAACGAGAGTGAGAGACAGAGAAAGAGAGAGAGAGAGAGAGAGAACGGAAAAGGGAAAGAGGGAGAGGCGGAAAGGGAAAGAGAAATAGACGGAGATAGAGACAGAAACAGAGACGATGCAAACGGTGCTAGAATCGTTCGCGGCAGTTCGTCATAAAAACAGCCACGAGAGGGAGAGTCCGGCTTAAATGGACCGGCGTGAGGGTTGGCCTGTCGAGGGGAGGGGAGTGTTAGGGGAAATAATAAAAGCGAAATGCACACGGCGATGCTCGTTACCGTCCGCCGGGCGCCGCCGCGATCTAATTAAAATTACTCTCGGGCGATAGTTCCCGGAGATAGCATCGGTCTATTTAGCGAGCACGGAGTTAACTTGATAATTTGTGTTTTCGGCTGAGTGCCGATCGTTAAAGCATCTGCTCCGGGAAACTGTGTTTCGACGATGAATGGAATTGAGCCCGAGCAGACTGAATCTCAATGTAGCTATCGTCTCGCACTTGTTGCAACGCGCGTCGCACCCCAAGCAGAAAGATAGGATCGACCCACTTCTATAACTCCCGGCTTTCTGATATACGACTGTACACAGCAGCCGTCGCTCCAAACATCCGTAAGGGATTTATGATAACGGTGAGCACGGCGACCGAGGGCAGAGGGGAACACGGGAACGGAAGGGGTTGGAAAGGATCGTGATGCTGTTTAACCGTGTCTGATCTTCCGTTGTGCGTCTACCCGGTAATCGTTCGCCAATTATCGTCACTCGACGGTCGTCAGACAGCAATTCCAGAGAATCATTACGTATTATGTAATCCCAGTCGGCAAAGCTAATTCCCTCGACGGCGATGAAAATAAAATGTAACAAGCTCTGTGCTCGGAATCACTAACAATTCTCGATGACGATACCGATGCGACAGACAATTTTCAAATTTTGCCAGCGGTCACTAAATTCATGGAATTAACAAAGAGAAATACCTCTTTAACCACATTCCGTTCCTTCTTAACACGTTCAGCGCCATGTCACCCATGTCTGGGTGACGGAATTATTTATACAGAATTGAAAATTAATTTTTACGTTGGTAGATTCAGTGTACAAAATTTCCTTACGATCTGAGGAATAGAAGAGGTTTGAAACAGTAATTAATATCATAAAACTAAATTTCTTAGTTTTTGTTTTATTAAATATATTGCTTTGATTTTGTGTAATTTATATGATTGTGGAGTAGGCGCTGAACGTGTTAAACATTTAACTTAAAGTTCAAGTCGTAACTTTGAACCAAATATAAACGATCACAATACCTATTCTCCGTTAAAACTTGTAGGGTGTCTAACGTATTAAAATTGATTACAAGGACCGAAACACGTATATATCCCTGATTCGAGTTTCAGATTATAATTTTGAGCCGACCCGAAACGATCATCGCAACCACCCTCGAACGTCGCTCGTCTCATAGCTCCATCCCAGTTTTATCGAAAGAGGGAGAGAGAGAGCCTCGGAAAGCCTTTTGCCGCGTTCCATCAGGATCCCCCGTCGGCCGGTATCGTTTCAGTCCCGCGATATCCAGAGTACGTATGCTTGATACCCGCGCGTAAATTGCAGCCGCGTATCACGCCGTGTACACGATACGTGTTCGACGGTCTGCTTTACGCCCGACGGGCGAACGGAAATCGATTCTCTCTCGCCCACCGGAGAAACCTATCCGGCTCCTCCGAGATAGAACAAGTCCGAAAGTCGTGTATCGCCGGGAATGTCCGTGGATCTTACGATTTTCGCCCGGCTACACCGAATCCGTCCACTCCCTTGCCCCCGGTTTCCCATTTCTTCCCCGTCTCCCGCGTGCGCCTTTTCGTATTTCTTTCGATTCCTCGGTTTCTGCCGTAACTCCACCTCGGTCAACGGACCCTTCCTCGTTACACCCTGATCTTTCCCTCGGCATTCACCCCCGTCACCCCCTCGCCATCCTTATCGCAGAGTCTCGTCTCCCGACGTTCGCAATTATTCCCACACCCCTTCGCAACCCGACCCCATCTTCTCAGCCCAACCGTCTGCCATCCTCTTCGTGCCCCTTCGTTTCCCCGTTCATTCCCTCGTCTTCCTCCGCGCTGAAGTACCATGCGTCGCAGCAGGTAAAGGGGAGAGGTAAGGTCGCATCTTGATCCGCGATTTATTATATTTTTACAAGTTTCCACCCTATTGGCGCAGTCACGGTTCGCTTCTCTGCTCTGCGTCAGCCGCGGTAAAGAATTACCGGTTCGGACCTCTTCCCGTCTTTTATCGATCTCCCTCGGCCGGATGGGATGCATAGGACGGCCTGCGGACTGGATCGTGAGCGGGTCGCGATCCTTTTCACGCAGCCTGTTTTTCTCTTCCCTCCGCTCCGCCCCCCCCCCCGTTCCCTCGGCAACCCTCGGGCCACGGCCGCGGCGTTCGCTGCGGCCGCCACGGTCCAAGAACAAAACGGACGTAGCTGGCACGGACACAGGCGGTCGGGAATGGTCGCGTCGTGTCTGTAGTTCGGTAATCGGTCGGTTGTCCGCTCTCTCCTTCCCACCGATGGGGTAGGTAGATAGATAGATAGATAGATGCTAGGTAGGCGGATGGGTAGGTAGGTAGGTAGGTAGGTAGGTAGGTATCCAGCTTTCTCCGTCGCGCGAGTTAACTCCTCGGGTCGTCCGAGGCCCGCGGTCGTGGCATGGCGTGGCGTGGCATAGCGTGGCGTGCAGCTATGTATTTACACCAGAGCCAGGGTAGCTCCTCTCTCGCTCTCTCTCTGTCTCTCTCTCTCTCTCTCTCTCTCTCTCTCTCTCTCTCTCTTTGGGTCCGTCCTCTGCACCCCCAATGGTCACCTCACCCGGTTTCCGTTGGTTCTCTCGCTAGCACGCTCGCTTGCCGCTATCTAGTACATAGGGCCGAAGTAGTCGGTCGGTCGCGTTCTCGCCGACTGCCCTTCCAACGCGCGGTTTCGCCTCTCCTTCTCGGATAGGTGGGCACTCGGCGCACGTGGTCTCTGTCTCCCGTAGGTCGTGTAGGGTGGCTCTCGCAGAGGAGAACGCGATGGGAACGCGGTGGCGAAGAGGACAGGAAAGGCAGGGGCGCGCGGGGGTATCGGCAGAGGAGAGAGCACAAGCCGAGCCGTGCCGTGCCGTGCTAGCGGGCGAACGAGCGAGCGAGCTAGCGAGCAAGCGAACCAGCACAGGGATGGTGAGATAGAGGATGGGGGAGAGGGGTTTAAGAGACAGCTGCAGGCCATGCGAGGGTCCGTCGACCAGGCCTGGCCGTTTACCGCGGAACACACAGCGGAGCGAGAGAAACCGGGGACCAGAGAGAGACAGGGCGATCGCTCGGCGAAACGAGGGAGAGCGAGACGACCTACTTCGCCGATCCCCGCGACCCGTCGCCGCTACTCGCGCCCCGCTCACCCTCCTTCCGCCACTACCCGCGAACCCTAGTCCACGCTTCTCTTCGCTCCCCCTGCCCCCTCCCCGCTCCTCTCCTCGCCGACAAGCTTCTCTCGCCACGATCCCTCGAGCGACCCTCGTCGCGCGCGTACACCGCCGCGCTCTCTCGCCCTCTCGTCCCCTTGCCACCGACCGCACACCACCCGCCGTTTCCCTTCTCTCTTCTCGTTCGGTCCTCTCGTCGTCTCCACCCCTCTCACTCTCTCTCTCTCTCTCTTTCTCTCTCTCTCTCTCTCTCGTCTCCGGTGACCCGCAGTCTCGATCTTCCGTCTTCGTCCCACGGCCATTTCTGTCTTCCTCCATCGCGCCTCATCCCTCTCACCACAGGATACCTCCGCCATCCGGCGACGGACCCGAACCCTTGGCGCCCCTTTGCTCTTAGCCGCGGATGCGAAAGCCGCGATGTATATATACGGGGGCGAACGAGCGAGCCAGCGAACGAACGGACGATGCTATACCGTAGCGCTACGGAGCTTGAAGCAGCTACGGCCAAGTTCCCGTAACTCGCGCTCCGGTAAATTTCCACGGAGACCCTCCTCCTCCTCCTCCTCCACCGCCTTGTTCTCTTCCTTCTTCCACCTTACTCTGCACCTTCGATCTTACTCGCTCGCCTGTGTCCGTTCTAATATCTCCACTTCTCGCTCCCTCTCGATCGCTTCCTCTGTCTGTTCGTCTCGGTTCGCCCACCACCCCCTTTGCTCCACTGTGCCCCCCGCTTTTGTGCCAACACGGGGTGAAACCACCACCGGCAACGATCTTCGCGTTTCTCTGGTATACGCCTCCTTCTGCCTCTTCTTTATTCCCTTCCATCCTTCTTCTCCTTCTCCTTCTTCTTCCCAGGTTTTCAATCGTTCGTTCGTTCGTTCGTTCGTTCGTTCGTTCGCTCGCCTGACAACCCCTTTCTCTGTCTTCCTTCTCCAGTAAGCGTCCTCGAGCAGCCGCTACCAGGATTTCCACTTCGCTGGCGATTACGTGGGTGTCCAGGTAGGTGTGAGATCGCAAAGATACGCGCGCGGGTGAAGTGCATGCGGCAACAGCCGCGTGGGCGTTCGCCAGAAGGGTGACTCTCTCTCCTTCTCTCTCTTTCTATCCCCGTCTTTGTTCCCCTTCTGGTTCGCCCCCCTTTTTCGCTCGAGCTATCGATTTTCCTTTTTGAACGAAAATTTCGAAGGCCCGCGTTTCACACGAACAAAAGGGGTGCTCGGTGATCGTCGCTAGTCGCCGCTCAGTGAAAAGGGAGGGATCCAGGTATACGCCAGGTTTCCAGCGAACCGCGGCTTAACCGTCGAACGGTACGCGGAAACCCCGAGCCCGCTAATTCTACGCGCAAACACACCCTTCCTGTTCCCCGCGTGACCCTCCGCAACAGGGTAGCGATGTATCTTTCATGTTACGAGAGAGTTGCCGCAGTGAAACCGATTCAAAGTTTTCAAGAACAGCGAACAAAGTTTCGCGGAAGTATGCGGGACAGCGATACAAGGGGCGGGCAAGGTGGCGGAGAAGGAGGACGAGAAGCAGAAAGTAGGAGGACGCCCCGGGATTACTTTCCCATCCGATTCAAGGAATCCAGTCGCAATTAAAACCCTCCGAACCTCCGACTCGTAATTAATACGATTTCCACGGGTGAAGGGAAGGCCGGCCGGAGGCGTCGGTCCGAGAAAAATTGAAAAAACTTAGCTAGGAGGACTTTCATCCCCTCCCCTTCTCCTTGGAGGTCTATTAGCTCAAGGAAGGAACCACCCACGGCCGAAATCAGACGGGCTCGATTCGAATTCGGTTATCGTTGCCGGCATTTAATTTTCAACCCCGCAGCGATCGCTCCCGCTCGATGACAATTTATTTAAATTAACCTCTCGGCGTAAGCTTCCGATCGTAAATCCACTCTGGGCAACCCTTGCAACGTATTAAGTACCACTCGAGGAACACGGTAAATGGAAACTCGTGACAACGGAACATCCACGTGGGGAAAGGTAGCGAGGGTGCTCGCGCGCGCACGTGGGAGAGCGAGAGCAGCGGCGAACGAAAGAGAGACATCGGGAGATACATTTATGAATTGCCCCATTCACGGAATGCGAATTCTCGCTCGGCAAACTTTAGGGGTCAACGGGTCGGGAACTGTTAGGTAGTTCTCCCATTGGCCGTACATGCGCTCTCACGGCCTCGGTCTCCGTCTCGCTCCCTCCCACCCGATACAACCCCGCCGTCGATATATCGACACTCTTTCGAAACTTCCGCCCACGCGGCACGCAATAACCCCTGGATCGTATTAAACGAGCGAGTTAAGAACTCAGCCTCGACTTTCTCCGTCGAACTTTCCTCCGTCTGATTCGTGTTCCGTCGTCGTCTTCGTCGTCTTCGTCGTCTTCGTCGTCGTCATCCGGGGTCTCCCGATGCACTCGCCGAGAGATGACCCTCGACCGCGTGGGAGGGTTGGAAGTTTATCACGGCGGATCTTTTACGGTTGCAACGACGATAAGGCGGCCGCCAGAGAGGGGAGGGCGATAATCGTCGTTCTGAAGTCGCCGAGAACGCCGGCTGGCCGACCAGCCGCTACCAGCGGTTCGGGGGAGGGGGGACGCGAGGCATTATTCACTTTGCGGGAGCCGAGTCGCTTCTCGCGGCTGTAATAATTTTCTTTTTTATGAATGAACTTCGCTCTTCGCGGCGTCTTTCTCTCTCTCTCTCTCTCTCTCTCTCTCTCTCTCTCTCTCTCTCTCTTCTCTCTCTCTCTCTCCCGCTCTCTCGCTCTCTCGCTCTCTCTATCCCTCTTCACTCTGCTTTTTTTCCATTTCTGTTCCTCCGTTCGATGAGTCACGCCTTAATTTCGACGGTGTCTACCGGAAGCCGATTGGAAACAATGTCCCCCCTACTGCGAAGGGGTTCACTACGCAGAAATTGATCCAGTTGCCGATTTAACTCGACGTAAAAAATTTAGCAATTCCATAGATTTGTTTCTGATCGTTAAGATTTAATTTTTACGATTGATATGGTTCACAGTTTTTGATTGTGTGGCAAAGGATGTGTCTTACGGATACACTCTCCAATTCCATTACAACGGGACGAGAAAGACTGAATTTTTTTATATAAATTCGCATTATTAAAGCGCGTTTACTAAAATATTGGCACCTGTTGACAGTCTCATTTGAAATTATATGAGGTTGTCGTGTATGAGATGTCCGATTTTTAACAGTAGCGTTAAACAAACAATCTCTTCAAACTGAACGCATGGATCAAAGTAAGCATCATTCTAATCAACACATATTATAAGTTTCTTGATTGTATTACAATAAAAATTGAATTTTTTGATCGATCAAGTTCTTCATTTACGAGACTATCATCTCTGTTTTGTAGTCTTCTTTACCATCAACGAATAGTGAGTTAATTAATCGATGCATTTTCGCTAATGTATTGATTTCCACTAATATAAAAAGAATACTCGACAATCACATGGATTGAAATGGAAATAAACTTATCTATAATTATGCTGTACCAAATGGAAACTTAAAAATCTTCGTTCACACAATAATCCAAAACAATATTATTAGATTACGTTATTGAGGGTGAGTTGTTGGTTCATGATTGAAGTTTTTATTGCGGTTAAAGGATCTATTAGAAAATCCTTTACCATGGAGCATAAGACTTCCAAAAATTATGGAATCGTCGCCGGTAGATAATGTGTTCAAATGATGTATAATGAACCTGTAGATTGTAATAATATTTCAAGATCAAGACACTTCATAACGTTCGCATTCTAAAATCGGACGTTTCATATGTGACAACTTAATAGAAGGGTTGTAAAGTTCAACAGTCTAAAAGCTTAGAAGTCACGTAAAAGTGAAATCTGTAAAAGTTTTGGAGAGAAATGTATCCGGTCGATGGTCTGAAGCTTAAATGTACCGGCCGATACAACCGAACGGAATGAGGTCTCCGTCACTGGCATCGAGAGGATAATCGAATATGCCGAGTGGCGGATTCCATGAAGCTTCGGCCTGTTTGTCCCCAGGATCAGAGGAATATCTCTCGGTCCTGTTGTTATAACGCGGCTTCATTTCCATTCGCTGCACGACCGCTGATTACAACAATAGAACCGGGGAACACCTGTGACTGCTATGCAAGGTAGCCCGGTACTGGGCGCGCATTGTAATTTTTTCTATAGCGACTTGGCCCAGGTCAAAAACACCTTTTATTCGTTACGACGCCGGCCGGCGTTCGTCGTCGTTCGACGGACAAGTTAATCCTGTACCTTGGTCGGCCCACACATCCCCCTGATCCCCTTGGCCCTCCTTTTACCTTCACATCCCACCTACCGACCACCTCACTCGTTCCAGGATCGTAAAGCGAAACAACGAAGGAGAACGGTGCTCGAGCGAATGATTTAAGAGCTCTATGGAATTATTAATTGTGCCCTGGGCCGGCCCGGTCGCAAAACACTATAAAACGTCTACGTAATCGTACACCGTTCGAACCCCTCTCTCTCTCTTTCTCCCTCCTTTATCACTCTTTCTCTCGTTCGCGCCATTACACGGCCTATTAGCTTTTTAGTTGGTGTCTTTTCACCCTCTTAACGGGCGAAATCCATCACTGGCTACCTAACCGTATCGCCTCCGGGCAAACAAATTATTCCTACAATTACGGGACCGGTTCTCTGTTTATTTGTTCCGAATTCCCGATTCCTCGTTCCATTGTTTACGCACACTGCCACGTGCGTTAAACAGCGGATATCGGGAAAGGGTTGAACGAAATCACGCGGTAATTTCGAGCGTATATCGAGCCGAACTATCCCAAACACCTGTTAGTTCGGTGGTATATAAATTTGCCGGGGGTATAATTATTAGAACAGCCATCCAGGCCGACCGTCCACCCCCTCCTGACCCTTCGGGGGTGCCTTGAAACGAAACGGAACCGAAACGGGGACGAAGCAACGTTGCTCCGGTGTCGCCAGCCAAATCCGCCATTCCAATGTTTGGAAAGTCTCTCTCGGACAACGGAAAATCCGGGGAAGCGGTTCTCATCGTAAATAACTGGGGGTAGACCGTGTTCTCTCGGCTGCCTCGTTTCACGCTCGCAAATGAGACCGAACAGGATCGTTGAACGTTTCGCACCGGGGGACGATTGCGAAGTTGGCGCCAACTTCTACGGGCTTCGGGAGACGCGCGTAACCCCGGTGGCTCCTCGCTAACAAGTACCGTCGCAGACCCTTGCCTTCGAGTTACAACCACCTTTGATATAGTACAGCTGATTCCATTTAACTAATTACAACGCCGGCAACTCGCAATCGCTACAGTGCCGGCCAGTTCAACAATCTCGCACTGGATCGATGATCGCTTCTACATGCGAATCTCGATCTTTCTGGACGAGTTTCGAAACTTGATAATTCATACATTAGTTTCTTATAATAACTTTGTTATTGTTCCGTGTCTAGTTTTTAGTGTAACTATTCTGGAAATTCTAATCTAGATCTAATTTCCTATTAATCCTATTACTCCTAAAATATTTCTTTCAACCTAGAATTTTTTTATTCTGTGTATATTTTTTTACATTGTGCACCTGAAATTAAACCTGTTTCTTACACAACCGTTGAATTTTTAGCAATTTATAGAATCTTCTGAAGTGGTACGTCATGTTTTACATGTACAGTAAATATGGGCCAAATTATATCTTGTTTGGTGTGATTTTAATCAGAAAAATGTCACAAATATGTTGGTAAAATTTCATTAAAAATAAAGAAGCATCATTCATTGCATAAAGCGGTCTCACCGATACGCTATTTTTTGTTGTTCCTTCGGCCGCGCGGTTCGTGTTTACTTGCGGTGTCCTTTCCTACGTTCGGCGTGGATGGTGAGGTCATAAACAAACAGTAGCCCTACACGATCTATGTCAGAGCACGTACCCGAGAATTTAGCTTAGGTCAAGACTTTACTGCAATTTTCACGTTTCTTAAAGTACTTTGACGGCTAATTCATTGTTTTGTAACTTTTACACGACAGTTATGCATTCATTCAGTTTTGAATATCAAAAGTTAACGTGAACTTGATAAAGAGAAGAAGAGGCGTTACGTGTGCTCATCGTCCTTCTCTTAGTCGCGAGAAAAAGCTAACAATGGAAGGACCCGAGATGGTCGTCTTCGATTTTAATGTACTTTTGCTCGGTGGTAGTATACATGTTTCTAATGAATCATTAGTAACGATCTATGTATACAAAATATTAGGTATAGATTCTTAAAAACAGTAAGAAATGGACGAGTTCCGTATACGATGTATTGGTGAAGTTAGTTGATAGAGAAACTAGTCAGGCGGAAATAATTGGATCAAACCCGGTGGTACACAATTTTTTTAATGTTTTTGTCGTTTTACTTATAATTAAATATTATCACATATAAGTACAGTTAAAAATTATATAGCAAGATTGCAGAATTACTATGAACTTCTTGCAACCGACCGCGATATTTTAAAACGAAGTTATTATATTCGCTTAACATTCAATTGTTCATCAGCAACTTCAAGCACTGATATATATATACAAATATGATAAAGTATGTCTCGAGTGCCGCCAAATAAATTTCGATCTATGAAATATTTTTTAATGTGAACCAAATAACTTTTCCTAACCAAGTAAAAAGCAAGAAGTGAACATGTAACAAACAATTATTTATTCAATGCTCCTGGTCTTGAAGTTTTTTCTATTTTAAGTGTATGTACGATGATTGCCACTCCAAATCATGTACATCCTAATTATAAGAGAAACTAAAGTGAACAAAAACGATTTTTTTAATTTTGAACAACCGGGATTTGATCCGATGATCTCTAGGTTACTACTCTCGCTACGAACTAACTGCGCTAATACTACATTGTAAACGGAACTCTTACATTTCTTACTTATACAGTATGCAGCAGAAATAAATCCCACATTTCGAAAAACTCCCACTTCCAAGAACGGCTCCAAATGCATATGGCCCGTCAAGGCCACCATTTAAACCAGCAGTAAAAAAACTTTTTTATATCTACATTTGAGAAATAAAAAGTTTTTGGTGATACATACCTCGTACCATTTTTCTTCAATCTCCCTTTGAAATGTGGGAGTTAATTCTGCCGAACCCAGTATGTACTGCGTATTGAAAATATGTAACTATGACCTGTTTATATCTTTAACGTTTTTAAATATTTACACCTAATATTTTACATATATCATTAGAAACATGTATACCCCCTTATAAGTACGATAAGATCGAAATAAAGCGAAGTCGAACACGTGCGAATAAAATTAATAAATGCGAATATGCGAACAACATATTGTGTAAACATTTATTATTTTATTCTCAGTAAAATAATTAGCAAAGTTTATATCGTTTCGTTTAATTTGATATTTTACCATTGTGTAAAAAGATTGTTGTCTAGCACAAAAATCCGAAAGTATAAAGAACCGAAATGAATTCGAATTTCATTGGCAAAAGGTTAAAGAATCCAAGAGGTTGCAAGCGATATAAAAATCGCGTTAAATTTTGTAACGAGATGTTCATTATGTAAAGCCACAAAATCCGCAGTCTGGCGGCCCGAATCGATGCGATTCCCAGACGAGTAAATGGAAACTGGATATAAGATAAAATTAACTGTTAAATGTCTAAAACGGAACTCAACCATTTTCAGAACCTTTTTGGTAATAGTTATAATATAATTATAATAATTATATAATTATAAACGTATTTAAGATAGTGGAAGTTACTAGACTTTAGCAGTCAAATTATACTCGATAAGTTTCGGTGTTCACAGAAAAATATGAAGCCACAAACAACAGCGTTTGCTAGAAATGTTCCAATAATTTGTATAAAAATTCATCTTTGATGTATCATCAAGTCTAAAGAGGGTTGCGCGGTGTTCGCGTGTACAAAATAATTTAGAACCAGACCGTTTAGGCGGACATTTTTTGGGACTTTTATGGTGAATCGAGAACACCCCCTAGTTTAACGGAGTACAACGTGTTGGTCCTCGCAGGGTTTTTACAACCGTGGAAAAATGGAAAAGTGTTTCGGGCTTCCCGGACGCTAACGACGGGACAGGACTACTTTTAACGTGACTTGGCCTGGCTCCGGAGCCGAAAGAAGCGTCGTAAAACCCGGCGCTCGATAA
This sequence comes from Sphecodes monilicornis, assembly GCA_913789915.3. Classification (NCBI taxonomy): domain Eukaryota; kingdom Metazoa; phylum Arthropoda; class Insecta; order Hymenoptera; family Halictidae; genus Sphecodes; species Sphecodes monilicornis. Next base: position 21,441,391 of record OU565288.1, read on the forward strand.
TAAGGTACAGAGAGGGCTGGGTAATCCGTGCTCGGATAAACCGATAGTCGATTCCGTCCAGCTAATCCCGCGGCCGTTTCCTCGAAAAACTGCGGGCTAAGACCGCGAAGCAACGGTACCCATCATTCCTTCCTACCCGGTAAACAGGGCCGTCCCGTAAGTCCCTCTCGCCCTGTTGTTCGTCGAACTGCCCGACAATTATGATGCTTAATCCTCCCCGCCGTTACAATTAATGACCCCCGCGCTAATATTCCAAGTGTCTGGCCCGACCATTTATTGTTTCATCGTCGGTAATGACTGGAATCGGGCACGTATACGCGCCTTTTATACCCTCTATTATCGAACTACAGAGCTGATATCAACGATAGTTGGTTTTATATTATGCATAACCCGGGCCATTCGTTCAGCGGACGAGAAAAGAACAGTTCGTATTGGCGATTCTCACCCGGAGGTGAGCCTGCCGTATCTTCGAATCATCTCCATATCGACGAGAAAAGAGCAGGGCACCCTCTCTCGTTCTCCCTTAACTCTATGAAAGTTGAATTGGTGCTATCGCGGTGTACCTTTAAAGCGAAAAGTTGATGTTAGCTAAAGGAAACGAGGTACAATCGGTTCCATCTGATTTTCGACCCCAACGACTGTCTCCTTCTTCTTCTCCATTTCCAGTTTTCGATTATGTAAAAGCTACCTATCAGAGCTGGCGAATGTACAATCTGTTCACCGTACAAGACTGGTTAATTAGAGAAGGGACATTTCATCTGTTTATAAACTTGTGAGATTTTTATACATAATGTAATACTAACATTTTTAGAGACACCTATTAAACTTCTTGTTTACACGAACGACTACATACATTATTTAACTTCCAATCTTTCAACCAGTGATGTATTGTATATGCATAATAATATACAACTATTATGTCTATGTATAATGATATAGTGTTCTTATCTTACTACCTCGTGTTGTTTTGCGTAATTATTGCTAAAATAAATATGTCTATTGCAAATATAAATACGTGAATGTCCATTTATATTTTCAAATAAATGTATGTAAGAAGTTTGAAATCTTAAAGCGACGAGCTTGTTTATATATTTTGGTTGCCCAGAATTAATTACTTCCATTGACTTGTGATACTTTGCGATCGAGACATAGTAAGGAAGTCGACGCGAACAGAAGTTGCACCGACGAAGATATAATTTCACTAAGTCGATGAAACATATATTTCGTTTCTATGAAAGAAAAATGTTAATATCGTCAATGTACTCCGATTCCATCCGCGAAAAGTTGATTGTATAGTGACACCAGACGCCGTTGTGGCATCATGTCAATTTCAGTAATTAATGGCTGCTAATACCTCACTGGTTGTTAATTGTTTTATCATCATATTCGTATTGTGACGAAACTGAATGTAGCATCAATGAGAACGAGCATTTGATCCGAGGGTGCTTCTTTAGATTCTTTAAGGTAAAGATTGATGTAATCTGGTGGATCTGTTTTGATATCTGTCGCGAACAGACGTCTCAAATGAACTACAAGACATTGCAAATCTGTCAATAGTACAAATAAACAATTCATCCATTTCTATAGTGTGCAAAATCATTTTCTATTAATGTCGAATGATAGAAGCTCGCGTGATGTCACTTCCCACATATTCAGTGCCTGCTTTCTTACATTTCAGATTTGCAACATAACTTGTTACATAAACATTATATTTCGTCAATTCAGATCAGAAAATTACTTCGTGAAGTAATCGGTAGGAATAAAGATTTTGCAAAGTTTGAAAAAAAATTAGCGGCGGCGACCAGGGCTAGGGAAAAATAATTTTTTAAAAAGATAAATAAAAATTAATATTTTTATTATCTCAAGTGATGCAAGATTTGGCTAAGTGATCTTTTTTGAAATAGTAATTACATAAAGAAATAGTTATTTCAAATATATATTTCAATCCTCACTCGTACAAATACTATTGCGAAATGAGTATTTCGAATAATAATATTTCCATTAATTCCGATTTCAAATAATATTATTAAAGTAAGCACTTCTTAACTTTAACATAGGTAAAGTTTTATCAATAATATAATAAACTTGTTTTTTTTATAAAACACTATAAATATTCCTTCAGAGTAATTTATACATGTTGCTGATTTACTTTATTTGCTTTAAATAGAAGACATTTTTCAACACAATTCCCTATTTCCTATATCCGAATGTAAATAGTAAATAGTATCATGTTATAGTAAATTGTAAATGGTAAATATAGTATTTAGTCAAGATTAAAACATTAAATGAAATAGAATTTTCAAATGCTACTTGAATCAAGCATGAAATTAAATAGTATTTTCAAATAGTATTTGCTTATGGAAATATTTTAGTTTTTAGCCAGCGACACATCGTCGGTATCGATCAAAGCGAAGAGCTCAGCGGTTGATTCCGGTCGATACGTCGCGAAATTAGTCCAAGCCGTTTTCTCCGGTCTCATCCGGTACACGCGTGTCTTTTTCGCGGAACGATGGCGACCGTTAAGTCCGAGACGTCGAGCGTCACGTAGTGAACGCACGCACGCATATACACACACCGATACACGGCGGTGTATATACACACAGGCACGTGTACTTACATCCACGCGAACACGCACACATACGAGAGCTCGCGCCTCGCGCATGAAACGCGCGCTCGCGCGTGCAATCTCTCCGTCCTCGTCGATGTTTCGCCGGTCGTGTTCGCTCGGTCGCGCACATCCTTCCGCGAAAGGCCGAGCCGCGAGGGAAGCAGGTGAAAATTAATTGTACGGGTTACCGGCTCGAGTGGCGAAGGAGCACACGGTCTGGCTTCGTCTTGTCGGTGCGCGGCGCGCAAAGTGCGCCTCACCGCGTACCGGAGGACGTGTCGATCGATTTTGCCCTCTCTCCCCTTTCCGTCCTCCTCTCCTTTCTCTTTCACGCCTTCGTCCTTTCCCCTTTGCGCGAGTCTCCGTTCGTTAATCGGCCGCCGTACGTCCAACCGCGTCTCGAGCAGCAGCAGAGGCAGCAGAGGCAGCAGCCGCACCGATATCGAGATCGATAAGGTGTATCCGGTGACGTCCGCGCTCCTCCGCCCTGCTATCTTCTCGATCTCGTGCGCGTTCGAAATATTTTCGTAACGTTGTTCCCCGATAATATCCCGCCAACTCACTGTCTCTCTCTTGCTCACGCTCTTTCTCTCTTGCTCATGCTCTTTCGCTCTCTCTCTCTCTCGCTCTCTCTCTCTCTCTCTCTCTCTCTCTCTCTCTCTCTCACTCTCCCTCACCATTTGCCTCTCTCCAGCTATATCTCCCTATCGTTGGTACCAATTTATCGATAAACACCCGATTCCTGTTATAACGCGCGCAAACATAAGCGAACCAAAATCATCCAACTCGATTATTCAGGAATCAGAACAACACCGAGCGATAATAGGCCGGTTCCTTTCTTCCCGGTAATATAATGATCAATGCCGGATCGATCCGAAAAGGCCGTCTGCAACGAACGGCTTTTTCCTGTCGGCGTTCTCGCCCGTGTCCGTTTCGTTCGTTCCCCTTTAACGTTCGGTTACAAACCGGGAGAGCCGATATTTCGGGGCACGATTATTTCTGGAACGACCGAAAAATCCGTAGCATTCGTGGCATTCGTTCGCGTCCCGTGGGCCGCGCGCAGGTAATATAACGTCGCCGATGTCGTCTTCGTCGGCGTCGTCGTTGTCGTTGTTGTGGTGTCCAAACTACTCCTCGGTGCCCCGTCTACGTCCTTGTCGTCGTCATTCCGGTAAAATAGGACGCGAAGAACGGCGAATGCTGCCGTTCGCACGAGACGACGACCGACCAACCGAACAAGAGATAATTATCGGGCCAGGGCAGGACGAGCCTTGCTCGTACGTCTGCTCTCCGATGCGATCGCTCGGACGCGAAAAAGAAATCGACGTTATAGGTGCCGGTCGCGACGGCGCGGCAGTGTCCGCGCGCGTATTTACGGCGGTAAATACGCTTGGTCGCTGGTTGCCGTTGCCGCCGCCGTTGCCCAGCGGTCTGGTAAATTTATCCGCGAATTACCGCGGCGTTCCTTACTCCGCAACTTCGTACGGCGGCGTTCGCTCGCGTACGGATTTTAGGCCGCGCTCATAAATCCGGCTCTCCCCTTGGGGCCGCGCGCGACGTTGCCGGGGGTAGGAGGGTCGGATTTAAGGGTTTTGCCACGGGTTCGCCGTCCCTCTCTCTCTTCTACCCCTCCGCCTAGCCACCCTGCAGCTCCCGGTGGCTTCTCTATATTTCAGAGGAGGAGAGAGCAGAGGTTGGAAAAACGGCGAGCCCCGGAGAGAGATCCCGGAATCGCGGAAAATTAAACGAGCGTTCGGGTATGCGCGAAAAAATCGCGTCGCTCGTAAATTTCGACGACCGGCTCTCCGTTGCTCTTCCTTCCCATCGTTGCCTGGCCGCTCCTATCTCGTTCTCTCTCTCTCTCTCTCTCTCGTCCCTTCTCTCGGAGTCTTTCCAACTCTATCATCGGCCGTCGCTCTCGTCGTCACGGTCGCGGCACGGAAACTCGGACACGGAGGCGTCTCTGGGAAGTCGCGTCAAGAGAAGGACAAAGAAACCGACGTGTCTGGTGGCAACTTTCGAAGCAGAAGGAAAGAATTGACGAAACAGTCTCGCGGATCGAGGATATTGCGTATAAGATTCTATGTAAGGGCTGCGCGGAGGGTTGCCTCGTGGAGGCTCGATGTCACCTTGGTAAGGACGAGGAGCGGAAGACCGGTAGCGGACGACGTCGACGTCGACGTCAGCGTCATCGTCGGTGTCTAGCGACGAGGACAAGGAGGTGGAGGTGAAGGAGGAGGAGGAGGAGAAGGAGGAGGAGGAGGAGGAGGATGACGACGACGACGATGGTTGAGAAGAGAGAAGAGGCCGAGAGAGGGTCGAGGACTGAAGAGGGGTTTTAGTGGATAAGGGCGCAGAGGGGTAAAGAACGAGAGAAGCGCGCGTTCGACAGCACGAAGGAAGACCGAGGGACAGAAACGGAAGAGGACGAGGTGAACCTGGGGGAAAGGCTAGGGGAGGAGGAGGGTTGGGTCAGGGAGGGACGGATAGGTAGCGTAGAACAGCCGGAGGTATAGGCGAGACGAGGCAGGAACGAGGCAAAAGCAAGACGCGCGGCGCGGCATGGCAAAGCATGGCAAGGCAAGCCAAGGCATGGCATGGCAAGGCGAGGCGCAAGCTGGGCTGCGGCGGAGGATCAGAGAGGGAAGGGGGTGGGCCGAATGGCGCGGTGCCGCTCGGTGAGGTGAAGTCCGGGTGGAGGAATGAGGGGGGCTAACGACGGAGGGGCGAAACAGAGAGAGACGGAGAAGGAGAGAGAGGGAGAGCGACCGCCAGGATAGAGGGAGAGCGAGAAAACGGCGTCGCGAGTCCGCGGAAAGCCGGCGGCGACCACCGCCGCAGTTGAGCGTCGCGATTCGTCGCGAGAGCATCGTGCGTTGGTAGTTCGCGCGCCCCAACGTGTAATACTGCCGTGTGCGCACACACAACGGAACAGTTAGCTGCGAGACGTAGAACCGGGCGGATCGACTGATCACCGATCAGGTTCGACGGTCGAGAGGGAAGCGAACGAACCAGCGACGCGGTGCGGTACAGTGCGGTGCGGTGCGGTGCGACGCGAGGCGACACGACGCGCGCCCCGAAACCAGTAAACGCGGCGAACGCACACACCGGCGATTCAGTCGAGGTCGATCCACCGTCAGGTGAGGATCGCCGGTGTCACGGTCTCGCTTGTATCCTAACCAGTACGAGTCTGTTAAATCGCGATTGACCGTCGTTTATATATGTACACGGTATACGCATTATTGTATTGCACATCCGAATTGTTTATCGCATGAACGCGCGTACACGTTCTTCGAGTCGATGTTCAACGAGTTCATAAGCTAGTCGGGTTTGTTTTTTCCCCGTGTGAAGGAAAAGTGAAGACTGTGATTATTGTGTGCCGCGACCACCGAGATCGATGATCGTTGTTCTCTGGTGACATGGAACGGGATACTCCGAGCAAAACGATTTACTAATAGGTTCGCGTGAACCAGGAGATCAGTGTTTACTCGGGGACCACGGGTATATTGTTGCTTTGATCATCGAGGAGGAAGAGCCGGAACGAGGAGAGACCACGGGAAGAAGAAGAGGCGGAGATTTGAAAAATTTGTCGTCGGCGATCCCGGGAATTGGTGCGGGAAACTGCTCGCGTTTGTCCTTGACAGGCGTCCTTTCGTCGAGCCGTTGCGCCGAGACACTGTGCGTGCTTTTTTTCCGTTTTGGTCTGGCAACGGTCTCTGTCTCTCTCGATTGTCTTGATCGTCGCTGGCTTCGAACGCGACCGTTAAGCAGACAAACAGAGAGAACGATCTGTTAGACGAGCAAACCACCGCATCGTCGCGAGCAGATTGGAGCAACGAAGAAGAACGCGCGAGACGACGACACGCTCGACCATTCGGAATAGACGGAGTCCCGCGGACCAACACTCGAGAAGAATTAATCGGACCGAGACGACCGGCACATCAGCAAAGTGGGACCCCGAAGCGGATAACGCGACGGCGAGAACCGATCTGACTGCAAAGCCGGCGCGACCTCACCACCTAACCAGTGTGTGTCTATCACCGTCTTTGTTTCGCCCGATTCTATCTTTCTCCGGGCGTCTCCTTCCAACCAGAGTCGCCGCTATTCCTCGTGGTACAGCAATAATATCGTTTCCCGCGCGGACTGCGGATTGGCTGATGTGCCCACGAACGAAGAGCACCGGAGCAGCAAACCAACGTGCCCCGTTTTACTCGCGCTAGCGCCGAGGACGTATACAGAGGAGAGACGAAAGGAAGATAGAGAGAGAGAGAAACCACGAGCACGGAGTGCGCCAGAGTGGCAAAACTGTGGCAGACAGACAGAGAGAAAGAGAGGGAGAGAAAGACAGAGACAGAGAGTAGAAAAGGAGGGGGTGGGAGGCAGCCGAGGAGGGGAACCGCCCGACCGAGTTGTTTCATTCATAAAAAAGTTCTTTATTACTCTCTGTGAGCGCATGTGCTATTCCACGGAGGAGGACCTCCCCCGACCGGCGTAACCACGTTTACACACGGTATTATTTACTACTGCGCGAGATACGAATCGCTGCCACACGCCGTGGCAACGGTACCGCGTACGGATCTCTCTGGTGGTTCACCTCGTGTTACCATTCGCATTATTCGGTAATCGTCGGCTTTCGGTATTTGTCGCTCTCAGTGATATCGTGGTTCACGTATCGCGTGTGTCTACGGTACGTGTGTGTAAATGTACATGTGTGACCACCGTCGACGCACCTAATTAGGAACTGCTTCTTATCGAACGTTCATCGAATCGGTCTCTTGTCGGTTCGCCGAAGAAGAAGAAGAAGAAGAAGAGGAAAGAAGAGGACTTGGTGTGCCATCGAGTGGGGTGTTCCTCGGACCCGCTGTTACCGCTTGTGTCTCTCTTGCTCCCGTTTTCTTTCGCGAGCGAAGAACACCGTACGCGCTCGTCCACTCGAACAGACGGACGCTCGTCTCGATTGCGGACGAGCAATTGGAATTCCTTGCGTGTCCACACGCAGGCCCGATATAGTCGGATGGCGCGATCTGGAACGTGAACGTCGATCGATCGCCTTCTCGCGCGCGTCACAAGACCCGCTCGAGGCTCGGCAACGGTTCGCGCGCGCTGACACACGGGGGATACCAACCGCGAGGAGGAGGAGGAGGAGGAGGAGTTGCTGGTGGACAGGGAGAATAGGAGCGTGCATGTGTGTAGCGTCGGCTGTGCGTGAACAAAGAGGAACGATAGGGGGGAAGAAGAACCGTTGAAAAACGAAGAGGGTCTACCGGGTAATCGGCACGGCCAGCAAAGTGAGACTGATCGCGCGATCGAAGAACGCGCCGGTAGTTTCGTCGTACGGCAAGTGGTCATTGAAATCGTTCAACCTGGATCTAAGAACGACAAATCTGGACGTTTACGTCGACGACCCTGATCGGGTGTTGGACGGTCGCGATAAGTCGCGGGCCAGAGATCGCAGCAAAGCAACCAAAATAGATCCAAAAGCGGTGGTCATAGACGACTCGATCACCACGACGGAGGACAGCGGTTACGAGGATCGTTTGCGGGAAGGCGCGAAAGAACGTCTCGCCGGGATGAGGGGCGAGTCGGCACGACCCGGGAAGCGGCCCTTAAGGGCGCTTTCTGCATCCGAGAAGATGGACGCTATACAGAGGGTACACGAAGGCGAGAGCAAGGCGTCGGTAGCACGCGACATCGGTGTGCCCGAGTCAACGTTACGAGGTTGGTGCAAGTCCGAGCACAAAATTCGAGGTATGGCGAGGAACTCGTCGACACCGGACAGCGAGGCGCATTCGCCAGCATCGTCGTCGGGCGCGAACGTGACGGGAGCGGGCAACTTAGCTGGCGGATCGGCGAATCTATCTAGCGAGGACGAGGGTCCTTGTGCGAAGAAATCGAAAATAGATCAGCAGACTTCGGTGGTGACCAGCGCGGGTACGTCGTTCGTCGGTGACGTTTGCACCGACGTGGACGGCAAGCAAGAGAACAAACAACCGAAGATCGATTACGTGGGCTTGATGACCAGCATGGCGGGCATGAGACCCGAGAATAGTTCGTTGCTGCTTCAACAATTGGGTCTGCTGTCCGGCGCCACCGGTACCCTAGCCAAGAATTTGTTGAGTATGTCACCGGCGTTGTCGCACGGCAGCGCTGTCGGGCTTGTCGAGAACGGCCTCCAATACACGAAAAGCAGCACCGGTAACGCCGGTTGCCTCGCGAACGCCGCAAACACCTTGAACGGCGGCAATGGGAAGAGGCACAGTATTTCGGCGATCGCACCAGCTCAAATGGACTCCGTGGTAGCGAAGTCTTGCACAAGGAAGAGCTTGCCACCTGCCGCGGAAGCACCGTCGACGCCGGTCCCGGCGTCACCGCGGAAGACCAACGAGAACACCGGGATACAGCGGTCCAGCAAACCGAAGAAGGATGGGAACGTGAGCGGGAACAACAAGAAGGTGGACGAGGCGCTCTGGCTCTGGCTGACGCAGCAGCAACAGCTTCTCGGTCAACAGTCGGCTAGCTTCAATCCGAGCATCAATCAGCAGGACGGCTCGTGGTTCTGGCAGTGGTACAAGCAGTGCAGCTTCCCGCTGATAACGCCGACGCCAACCCAGCTAGCGCCCAGTCCGGTCGCCAAGAAGTCGCCGAGTAAGGCGAGGGCAATGCTTGACAATGTTCTTTGTAACAACAACAACAATAACAACGAGAACGTGAAACGGAGTCTGAACATGGACTTGGTCCCGGACGAGGAGGAGATGGAGACTGCCGGGGACGTGCCCTGCACCACCGAGGAGGCGATCGAGCACGGCGAGAAGTTCTTCAAATGGTTGGACAAATGCTCCGACCCGGCGGTCACGCGGCTACAGATCATACAGTTCAAATACCTATTGGACAATCTGAAGGCGTGTAGGAAGAAGTCGTCGTCCAGCTCAAAACAGAGCAGAAAGTAGGCGAGAGATAGAGACAGAAGCTCCTGTGATGCTAAATATATATCTTAGAAAGAGTGCGGTTAGAGCGCGTCGCGGCGAACGCCGAGGACAGCGGATCGAAAACGAGATAGGTAGAGAGAGAGAGAGAGAGAGAGACGGGAAGAGAGAGAGAGAGAGAGAGAGAGAGAGAAAGTGTGTGTGCGAAAGTGTGCGTGTATATCTGAGTGAGGGAGAGATAGAGATAGAATGATGGACAGTAAATCAGAGGCTCGTCTTCTCGTACTAACGCGACACACAGTCACGATCTCCTTTTTTTTTCGTTCATCAATACTACGCACATCAAAACGAATTTTCCTTCGGTTTTCGATCTGTTTTCTTTTTTGTTTTCGATTTTAAACCCCGCACACTTCATTTTTCGATGTATATGCGTGTGCCACAGAAAGAGAAAGAGAGATAAAGATAGACAAACAAAACAAACGATTGTATCGTGACCCATCCCAGCACCACCCCTACTTAAGACTAGCAATTTTAAACATCGTTTTTCTTATTTGCATAATTTTTGTCCCACCCTCGACACATCTGGTTCTATTGTCATTTCAACCGGTTACTCGAAGTGTTGGATCGAATCAAAAAGTTAGAGGGGTCGGTAACCGATCTTTAGCTTGTCGATAAGTTTGTACATAAGAGGATATACCAAATTCATGAGTGGACTGTTGTAGTTATAATAAGATGTCTGTAGGAGAGGTAATTAATATCGAATACTCTATCATTCGTTAGCGTAAGGATACGCGTGAGAAAATGTCCTCGCGACAATCTAGTGACGGCGATTGTCACGGAAAACGGTATCCGACCGATGGAAAACTGTGTGTTAGAAAAATGTTCGCCTCGGAGACTATATATACACACACACACGTACGCACGTATGCGTCCACGTATTCATAATTCATATTTACGCATAGAGGAAGTCGGAAATCGAGACGTCGCAAAAATCTACGTTGTCCACGGTCGGAAAGGGAGGGGCGGGGATCTACCATCGTTATTTCTCCTTTCGTTTTCGGATTTTAGTTAGGTGTATATCACAGTTTAATTATTAGCGCGGGCATATTATAAATATATATATTATATATTTAATGAAATGAAAGGATGGCTTCACGACGTTCATTGTGGACTGCGCTTTTTCCCAAACAGTTCTACCTCTCGTGTTCTGTTAGCGAGTTATTTACATACGGTAAATAAGAAGTAAGGTTGTGTGTGCGTGTGCGCGTGTGTGCCGTACGTGTGGAGCGAGTGCGTGCGTGATTGTGTATGTGTGTGTGTGTGTGTGTGCACGCGACTCGCACGAAACTAAATGGTCCAAAAATATGAAGAACACAACAAAATGGAAAAAATCCGATGAAACGATTAAAAACGCGATGTTTGTTATTTCGATGAGAAATTATATAGAAATACATATATTATAATATGTACATGTATATTAATATCTATGTAAATGCATAAACGCATTAATATATTAATATACATGTATGTTTAAGGATCTTCAACGCTTAGCTGTACGAAAGAAACAAGACGTTGTTCGATCGAATAACACATTCGTGACTACTCACTATGCTGAGTGGCTTGTCCAGCGGCACGTAGCCGATATAGTCGCTGACGAATTTTCCGCACCCCTGCCACGTGTACAGTTCCGGATACGGCAGCGTACTTCGTCTGATAGTCGTAGACACGAATTTCTGCATACACACAAGAAAGCGATTAGTGATTATAAAAAAAAGACAGACACGCACACGCACACACGCGCATAACATATACACACATATATCCTTTCCTATCTCGCGATACATTTTTTGTTTTTCCATTGCTCTTTGACACGATGCTTTGCTATCGTAAGATTCGTTCTGCGAAGTGTAGCGTCCTCCGTCGAATATTTATTTTCCTTGGTCCCTGTCGCATTTCGATGTCACGAAACGAATCCGTTCGCCGTTCAAGCATCATCGTTCACGCAAACGATCGTATCGATCCTCGAGTCCCGTCGAAGCATTTAACGCCATTACCTTTATTGTTTTCGTCTTTGGTTCGCAAGTGAGTTTGTATATATAAATATATATGTGTGTAGATATGTAGAACCGTTGACCCGCGTGTAAGAACGTTTGTCGTGTCTCGTCGTTCCTATCGTGCTCGAATTGTACTTCGAAGGGAGAACTTCCTAATCTTACCGGTAGCAAAGCGTATTTATATGAACCGAACATACTGAGCAGAGATACAGACACACACGTACACACAACAGAAAACCAAAGTGAAGAAAGTGCTGTCGAGTGTTTGACAGCGCGTGTAAATAAGACTGTGACCGCGCACTTGCACGCGAAGTGCATACCATGTATTGTAGAATGTTTGAAGCATGTATGAATAAATGTATAGCGAAGTTTATTTTTATTATTTAGATCGTAGAAGAGGACCGTTCGAGTATATTAGAAAGATTCCTATTATGCAGTTATATTTCCATTAGTTGTGAATTTAACGGAAAGAGCAAGAACGACGACGGAAAGAACTTTTTAGATTCTATTTGCAAGATGACATTCCTCGTTACCTTTTAAATGGAGAGTGAGATGGAGAGAGAGAGAGAGAGAGAGAGAGAGAGAGAGAGAGAGAGAGAGAGAGACGTGCATACACATACATACACACGTACACGCATACCTCTAACGAAAGGAACGACTCAGAAAATTTTAAACGGTAATATCGATATCATTTTATTTATAACACGTTTTAATTTTTATATGAAAGACGAATAATATGCCTTTGTACGATGAGTCGAAAAATATTTATCGAGAGAATACACCGAAAAAAAAATAAAACGAACGTATTCGTATTTTTGTTTACACTTATTCCTTTTGCCGAACACTAACCACCATAAATCAAAGGAGTAACGAGAAATGGATGTAGCATATTTGTGAAAAAAATGTAACATGAAAGAACAACCCATCCAAATTCGAACCTGCTCGGTGTATTCAATGAACAATGGAATTGCGAGTCGGAACGTTTCTTCTCGAATCGATCGGAATTTTCAGTGACCGTTGCTTGTTTTGTGTAAAGGTTACCTTTTCACTTCGATAGTAAGCAAAGGGATGAGCGCCGGAAACTCGTGTTGTAAAATGTGCAGAAAAGTATGTAAATATAAATATCCAATGTTACGTACAAAAATCGAAGAGCCATTTGAACCGTTACAAACACTGCGAACGAGTTCAAACTATGCAAACAAGTGTCTCTCGCGGCACTTCTGCTCGATATCTTGATCCATGAGAAAACGATCAGTAGAAGGGAGGGTGGGAAAACTCCACGCGACACCCACGCTACTGTCGTTAACCGATTCGAACAGCACACTGAATTGTTCGGAATTGTTGATAAAATCGAAAAATTTCTATGCGTTTCTTCGAGAAGCGAGAAACATTTGACTTCGCAATAACGGGGTCTTAAGTTAAATATGAAAGAAAAAATGCGACTCTGTAAAGTTGATTAGCGAAACTAGGTAGAACGCGAAAGAAACGATAAATCGAACTATTGTCCGAGTCTTTCGATTAATATCTCTAATTTAATATTTAAAAGATTAATTTGGAAGGAACGCAGAACTAAATAAAAAGTATTATTTAAACTGAACTGACGTTTTGCAGCAACGTGTATATGTATACATCACCACTATCCACATCTTATTTTCTATTTAATTACAGTCACACGCAGTGAGAATCTTAGTGTTTGTATCGACGTATACTTTAATTAAGTTTAATAGCAGGATAAAGACATCGACAAAAATTGAATTACCAATTTCTAGTGTAATATATTTTTATAACTTCTATAGAAATAAAAGGAATGGAAATTATTTTTTATCATACAAATGTAGCAGAAACAACAATGCGACCAAAATTGGCGTCACATTCAAAATAGTACAAGATATGAAATAGCGTATAATTACATAATAACACTGAAAAAAATCAATTTTAATATTTGATGGGATATCCACTGTTATTCATAACTTGTTGTAATCGTCGTGGCATTGATCTTATTAATTTTTAAAAAAATTCTTTTAATTGATTCGATATTTCAAATATTTTTAATTTCTGCCAAACGTTTCCTATTATAAATAGGAATAGGCATAGCCACAATGATTGTGGCGGTATTTGAATTACTTTTGGATAATTATATAGTAGTCATTCCTGTGCCACACTAGACTAATGCTTAGGATCGTTATCTCCGTAGAACGTAAACGTATTCGAAGTTCCTAATTATGGAATTGAATTGAATTACAAGTTCACGCTCTGCAATTATTGTTTACTTCATTTGTCATTTACTTTTACGAAAAACACCTCACGATTGTACGTGAGGACTCATACTAAATTTAAGCAACAAATTACTAAGAAAAGATCGCATCAAACACAAACGATACACTTATTCAAATAAACGCGGGACATTCAAATGTACGATTTTGAATGTGAACTTAATTCTCGGCGTATCTTAGTTTCAGTTACTTTTTTGCAATAAAATAATGATTATTTGGTCCACATTTCGATGTCTCCACGTTTTAAACAACTTTCTCTTTTGCATGTTCGTGGCGGTCGGCTTTAGTTTCCAAGATATTAGCAAAAAACTCTCGGTACCGTAGGCTAAAATTTATGAAAGATTTAGAGTATTTAAAGACCTAAGAATTTTACAAATACCAAAAATAACGTATAATGTTATATAATATAACTCAAACCTAATCCAGAGCAACGTAATAAGTTCACAATATATCAAATGCACTAAAATTTACGGTGAATCTTTGTATGTCATAAAATCGCTGTGAATTCTTCAAAGAAACGGTAGTTCTCGTGATCATGCACACGCAAACAATATTCGATGTATGGTACCGGCAGTTTTTCGATGATATCTCGAAACTAAAGCCGAGAAAGTTGTTAAAAATGTTGAGTTCTATGACATATTCAAAAATCATCAAAATCAATGGGGGCGTCATACATCGAATGGTTGACTGTTTATTTTTTGTATGAATTATGAAAATATGTTAAACCAGAAGTTGATAATTCAATTTTTGTCAAAATCTTTATCTTGCTACTAAACTTAGCTAAAATATCCGTCGATACATTATGTACGATTTTCACTGTGAGTGACTGTGTGTAACTCCTTTTGTGCATGCACCAATTCACTTATCGATAATGTCGCGGGAACACGGGAGTATAGGGAACAGACCGTTTATGGCCGAACAGTTACACCGATTCGGTGGTCAGCAGTAGTTTGTGTTTAACTTACTTGCACACCGCACTCGTTCTCACATACAAGCAGAAGCGGCTTTCGATTTGGATATTTTGCATGAAATTGTCGTCGAAAGTTTTCGGTGTACCACGCGAGCACCTTCTCTTTACCGCTGACAGTAGAGTAATTGCTCGGAAGGGTTTTAAGGTAAACATCTTCTCTCAAGTCGACTTCCGGCCAACACAGTTTGATCGTACCAAGTTCTTGTTGTGCTTCTTTTATAATCTCAGGTGTAATCTTGATTAAACTGACGACATTTCTAACCAATTTATCCGATTCTTGTTCTACGTCTGATTCAGCGAGGGTTGATTGACTTTCGTAACTACCAAATTCACCTTGCTCACCGTTGTTGGACATATTTGATATAACAATTTGATAAGTAACTATGTGCGAGAAAAAACGAACAGTTGCAACTTTGTTCGGTACAGTTGATTGTCGGTGCGACAGTCAAGATGTCAGAATTTAAATCGAAGTGCTACGGTAAATGAGTGTTTGTTGTCATAGCAATTTGACGGAGTAACTTGGTACTGAAAGTGCTAGTCGGAGGGCAGCACCAACCGAGCGATGGTTTGTTAATTCATTGTATTCTGGGATTAGCTTTCAGACGCAGTCACGAACTTAGAATAACTTTAAAACAATTTACTTTTGTAAACGACTTTTAACAAAAACTCGATAATATGCAAATTACTAAATATTTCCTGTGACTTCAATTAGTGGATAAAGATGGCGCATAATATTAGAATTTGTAGCGATGTCGATAATGTAAATTTCTTTTTTATAAATTAATACTCATTAATTATATTATAATTATTATAAATGAGGTTAAATAATATTGGACACATTGTAAATATTAATTCATTTATTCGTTGTTTCTAATCAACGAATTTCTTTTGTAAGAATAGTTTAAAATCAATCTTCAAAGAAGCAGTATCGCAAGTTTGAAATAATTCAATTTTGCCTAACTAAATTGAATGGAGTTTTTAAGTGTGAAGATTTATATTATAGATTATTAAATAATTTATATGAAAATATTCCTCACAAATTTCTAATAGCGCCATCTTTCAGCATTAACAGGAATTGTAGATATAATACAGTTAACAACAGTAGGTAAGTTCTGACATTTTATCATTAAATTCTCTATGTTTAAAAAGAAAGATTTTCCAAAGTTATATTCAACAGAACAATCACTTAATGCATACCTAATATTAGGGCTAATTGTTGCATCTCGTCGATGACTATATGCTGTTACAGTAAATCCTCTATAAACGCATAAACCTCGGGGGGATAGCTATGCGTTTATCCGTTACGGGTAGCTATTTTTCGAGTTTCAAACGCCGCGCCGAACGTAGAGAAGGACAGCGCGTGTAAAGCGAGACCTCCGCGTCTCTTTTTTTCCCATACGCTGTCCTTCTTTGCGCCCGAAACGTTCATAGCCATTTAAACCACTAAATACTACAACAGTATTTATACATTTGAAATCATGTCGTGTTTGGTCTTGTTTTAATCAGAAAAATGCCACGAATATATCGATGAAAGATTCATAAAAAAATAAGTAATAATAAAAAAGATTAAATATTGGTGTTACATTGTAATGACGCACGGGACTTTGGATTGTGCGATTGTGCCGACAACTGCGACTCTCCGCGTCGCATTAGTAGTAGCTCACACCGATATACCCGAGCCGAGATCAAATTACTAAGTGGAGGGGATATATTTTATGCGTTTATCCGTTACAGCTTTTATGCGTTTATAGAGGATTTACTGTGTTTTTATTTTACGCAAAAAGTAGCACGTCATAATAAGCGTTACAATTTTATTAATAAAAATCTTTAGATACATGTCACTGGTATAAAACATACGCATCGCCGGAACAAAAATACATACAAGCTGCGAGAATAACATTTCACGATAGTATATATTTTTATTCATAAACTATAAATATAACAAATCGAGTTGATCTCTTCAGAATATATATATATATGTAACAAAAAGAACAATGGATATTAAACATATAATAGTTACATGAATATGTTGCATTGTTCATTCAGATAATCTTGCAGAAATCTCTCAATAAAATTTATGCGTTTAGGTCTAAGGTTCATTTTATTCGCGTGTCATTGTGTCAATTGACTTTCTCGTATTGTATGTTTCTTGTTTCGAGGATTCACTCGTGTTCCTTTGTAATTTCGCGTCATGGATTCTATATATTACAGACCATTAGAGACCACATTACATACCGACCAACATCAATTCTCATTAGAATCTTGCCGCCACTTCTGAGCCGCTTCTCGCCTCGCATCAGGCACCAATTGCGACTGCATACCACCTAGAACGTTACTAGTGGCTTCGGTGGCCAAGATAATTGGCTTCACGACCGTCGGTGGTATTTGTCGTAAAACACCGCCAACTGCACCAGAAACACCCTTCTGCTCGTGTTCTTCGCTAGCTACACGGACTAACTGGTTTGCTGTTTCTCCCAAGCCCTGAAAAATATACCGTTAACATTAGGAATTAGCATACTGAAATATTAGTTCTGTGTAGAGTATTAATTGGAACAACTTATTTCGCAATAAATACAATTAACATTTCACTAATTTTCTTACTAATACTATGATATAATTTATTATAAAACTTTCTAAGTGAATAAATGGATAAATTAACAATCAGCCGAAGGTAATGGTGAAATACATTGAGAATTTTTTTTTTTTGATAAATCACTTTATATGTAAATAAATCTTAGCCTTTATATTAAAATTTGCATTTAGTGCATTTTTGTGTTAAAAGTGATTTTTCATTTTTCAAAATTCACCTCTTTTACTAGCATATAGGCGTTAGTCATTCCTTCTCGAATGTCCAATGGTTGACTATATCTCTTTCGACGTCCTTTCTGCCCTTTAATTTGTCGTCTAACACTGGGCCCAGGACTAACCATGTCGTAAGTTGTTTCAGCGGTGCTTTGTATTGCGTGTATCAACTTAGAGGTTAATTCTAATGCTGCCATTGCTGTGGACGTGGTAAAACTGTTTGCACCCCGTTGCAGGCCCCTAATGATTCTTCCATCTTTCTGATACTGTTCAATGGGTAACCAAAAGAGATCTCGTATCCCTTGAACTACAACAGCAAAAGAGTAAACATTAGATTTGAATATTCAATGTAATACATTATGCGTTAAATGCAAAATATAATATCTAGACTAATACTTATGCTCACATAATTGTACCAACGAGTGTATAGGACCTACACCACCTAGCAAACTTGGTAGTTGATTCTTTTTAATATCTTGTAACCACTCGGAGAGCATAAATGTGATGAGCTTATCGAATCCCAAAAGTCCATGACGATGTGTCAATCTTTTCAGTCTTAATTCAGAACAGTTCAACTGTGCCAGTCCCATTAGGAGGCCCGCTAATGGTCCATGAGTCAGATCTACACGCTTCCCATGATAATCTAATCTAACAAGGACTTCTGGGGAAAATATTACACTCCTGGAGCGAACAAAAGAAAAACAATGTTTTAATCAATGTCACGGAATCAATTTTACTTTTATAATACCCTTACCTAAAATATATTGGTTGACAATCTTCGTGAACTTCTTGCGTTGCTTTCTCTTTCGTTTTATTCTCTTTGATCATTAGCTCGTCCTCCAACAGTATTAACAGATTCGGATTTATAGCATCACTTTCCGAGGTATTCGTTGATAACGGAGCATTAGGCGTAGTATCGCTCACGCTCATGACCGGCGGATAGTGGGTTGGTGTCCCTTGCTTAGACACCGGAGAAGATTGAGGATTGTTAGGTGTATTAGAATTCTCAGTAGTCTGCTTCGAATCACTACTCAATTCGTTGAAGAAGTCTATCAAGAACAATAGGCTGTCTTGGTCTATGTTTAGACGCAATGGCAGTAGGCTGAGCTTTAAACAACATTCTTGAGTACTTAATCGTGGGTCCGGTCTGACATGGACTACTTTCATAGCAAACATGTTCGCATGGGACTGTTTTGGTTTTGATTCGCTACTATATTGGTACAAGAATTTGTTTATCTGCGAGGATGCCAGCCTATCCCTAATTTCTATCTCGTTTATTAGCAATATTTGTCTTGCTGCTTCTACAGTGTCATCTGGATAGTTTTCGTGTTGAAACTGCACTTTATCCAACTGTAGTTCCATTAGGACATCATGTTGCCGGCCTGGGCCCCCCATTGCTTGCCATTCCGTAACTTCTTTAAAAACCTTTCCTCGTGGTGAATTTGGCACACTACCAAAATGTACTTCATTGGGATTGGATTTGTTAAAAGTAACACTGTCGCACCAAGGAGATCTGTATATGTCATCAAAATTACACGGTATATTCGGTGTTTTCATTGATACGTATACATACCGTTCTTGGGTTGTTGTATTAGGACGAACTATGTTATCGTTAATAGTAACTTGTTTCTTGGTCGGTGGAGAGCTATCGAAATCCCTTCCCCCGTACATGTGCCAAATCAGTGACATTTCACAGAGGGTATACCTTAAAATGGGAGCAGGAAAATGTCTAGGCGCTTTGAGTAAATCTGTTTTACCGAGCGGAACCGAAAAGTGGTTTTCTATTATCCTTAGAGATTCTAAACACAGCCAACGAACTTCCGGTACCCCGTGCCTAGGCATGATCCCTGTACCAGCCTCTTCTCCTAATATACAAAAATCCTCGTTGGGATCATCAGCCTCCATATTACATTCTGGCTTGGCACATTGTTCGGGGCTTTTATACATTTCAGGTACTGCTTGCGATGGTGGATGGGGTTCATCAGGAAAAAAGAACACCTCTACACGATTTTCGGCTATCATTGTTTTATCATCGATGTTTGCACGTGTACCTAAATGAAAACGATACCATTACTCGTGAATGTTCAACTTAAACGGTTAAACCGTTTTGACGATTTTAAAGATTCAACATTTTTGGTTTTCATAAATCAGTTTTACATTATCCAAAAAAATTTGTAGTTCTACTGGATAATAAGTTTAATGTTACCTTTCACAGTCTCTTCCATCGCTTCCTCCATTAAACTATTTACACGCTCTTCTTGACTCTTAGTCAACATATTGACAGATTCGTCCCCAAGAAGACTTTCCTCATCTCCAGAGCTTGGTACCGTGATACTTTCCATGCTCTCTGTATTCGTTGCCAAGTCTCCATCGCTGGCAAAATATGTCAACAATTGGATAAGAGCACGACCAGAATCTGAACACGTTCGTAGATGGAGAACATTGTTGCTAGCTCTTAGATCCACTCTGGGCGCCCCACCACACATTTTATCGTTTAATCTCAAAGACAACTCGAGTAAGCCTACATCCATAACGCATACATAATCTCGCTTTATGTCAACGGTTTTTCCTAACTTGTTGGAGATAAATAAGGCGATATCGTCCGCTATGAAACGTAACGTCGAGGTATTTGTCTGTGCTGCAATGTTACTGGATACGCTAAAGTTGCCGAGAGTCACCATTGCTCTGAGTGGTAAATATATTGGCCTAAAATCAAAAAAACTTTTCATCAACTGTTCATTGTAAATGGCTTTTGAATTTATCAGAGTAAAAACCTATAATCGATTGCACAATTCCAAAGGTGTAAATGCAGCTCCGTTAATATTCCCGGAGGACAATATCCAGCGACTGGATGATGAGCTACGTCCAAACAATCTGTCAGCTGTTTAAACCATGATGTACCAGTAGTGCACACTCTATGCCTGAGTGTTGCATTCGATATGCCTACTGCCACTCTAAAAGTCTATAAAAAGTAACATAAACATACAACAAATCGGAGCTGACGATAATTACTCGTTACATCCAGAAAACAAACCTTTATACGATGAGTCTGATGATTCGTTTGTATTCGAATAGCAAGCATCAACATATCTTTATCATCGTTGCTTTTTCCTATTACATTTGCTTCTGGCTCGCTTTTGTATATAGCCTTTTGACAATGTCGCGGGGTGTCGCTATTAATACGTCTTAGTGGAGGTGGTTGCGAAGGAGTGGTCATTAATCCGTAATGATCCAAAGACACCTCTTTTATCATGGCACACATGTAACCCAAATTCGAGTTCCCTTTGTAGGCAGGCACTGAAAATATCGTCGCGTCTTCCAATTTTATTATCAATTCTCCTTGCTGCCCGGGTATAACATTGCGCATCGAGTTGCGAACAGGAGTGAACATGCAGAGGCAACCTTGATCTATATTCAAAATTAGTGCTAGTTGACTCTGACCATTTCTTGATGACTTGCTCGGATGTTGTTTATAACTTTTATCGGCCGCAGAGTGAAATATGCCGTCCGAGTCTGACTCCGATTCGGAATCATATTGCATGCGACTTTTACAAGTAGTGAATCTGAAATATACACAACATATTGTACAGACGTCTCGAGACGACTACTTCATTCTTGTTCAAATCTGCTACCTGGGATAAGCTGACTCTTGCAACAGAGTAGATGCCAAATCAAGGCCAATATGACTTTCCATATGTGTACTGTACTTTGGTCTCGGAGCTGAAGGCTCCCATAAAAACAGATCGGTGTTGAATCTATTAAATAGCAATTCGTAAAGATGCTTAGACGGTATCTGGACAGAGACACATGGAAAGTTGATCTCCACTTGAATCTTAGAACCTCGAATAACTTCATCCATAAACTCTAGCATTTCTTCTCGGCTGCCTGGTATGATTAATTCTTCCCCTTCTCTGTTAATAACAGTTCAGTTCTTTTATTTTACAGTTACTAAAATTATAAGCATTGCGGGCACAGGTGAGGGCAAAGTTACGGGCTAATGACTATTTGAATTAAAGCGGAGTGGAGAAAAAGATTGTCATTTGTCTCATGCCAATCGACAGATGATCATTCTATTTCACTCAATCTCGATATAATCTATTATAGATTGCTGTCACTGTCTTCAGCCCGTAACGACAATACGTGTGATGGATAGATGCAACGTTACCCGAAAACGCGTGGTTTCGGCCGATATGCCGAAATAAAATATACTGCCCGTACGGGCGATAGCTAAACTGCAGTGTTTTATGGGAACTTCTTAAATAAATTTAGTTATTTGTATCAAGATGATTAAAATCCTTTAAAACATTTTGTTAGACTAACCTGTGTTCCGAATCATCTCTGTCACCCTGTCCATGGGATCTAGAATGGGGTGTATCGGATTCATGAATCACTCGATTGGAACTGAACGGTGATGGTTGGTGCTTAGGCGTATTCTCTAAAGTTTCGTCCAGGCTTGAATCCGTCTCACCATCGGAACTATCTTCCAATTGGCTGCTCAAACGCTGCGGGTAAATCGTGATAACCACTCTAGCCCAGCCGAAGCCTTCATTAACTTGCTGACAGGATGCATTGTTTTTCTCATCGGTAGTAGTAACTTTGCCAATATGTATTGGCATGTCCGCGTCCGTTTCTACGTATGAAAGAAGCATCTTCCGAAATTGAACCTCGTGCTTCACCACAGAGTGAGGATGAATCTTCACGGTAGAATGTATTTGTGCATCTTTCAATTTCAAAATCATGTAATCCGTTCTTACTGATCTTTTCCACCACGGTGCCCGATTCATATCGTGCAGTGGTCTTAAATCTGGTATTGGAAACCTATTTTTAAATTATTGACCATTTAAATGTGTAACGTGTAAAAAATGTTCATATCCCTTCACTTCTGTACTCGCATATTACCTTAGTTTTATTGTACACTGTGTCGAAGATACATTTATAACAGCTGCAAAGTTTGATAATGTTGGATTTTCTACGGCTTGATAAAATAAAGTTTGTTGGTTCTGAAAAATATTATATTTAATAACAAACCAGTTTAAAACAATAAAATGCAGTACTTCCTCCATAGTGTCGCTACGCTCTTAAAATCACGTTTTAGTTCCTACTAACATATGGCACAGTCAATAGCAAGATAATTTCTTTCATTTGCTGTTAATTCCGAATTACGCGACATTATAGAAGAAATATTCTACAATATTGTATATAAGTGCGACAAAACTCACAGTATTCTTGTTTTTTGATACTGGATTACAAACACATATGGGTTGTGGATTAAGTAAAGCACATATCCTATCCACAATAGTTATATCTACTTCGCTTTTGCATGGCTCCAATTCAATGCTAAACATACATTGATGTAGGTTTAATTAGACTAGCTTAAATTTATTTTATAAATACAGATTAAAACTTACTCAATCTCTGTACAAGGATGCGTATTTTTCATTAATTGGGCATGTCTAGCGCTATGAACATCTTCCGCATATTTAAATTTCATTTTGAAATCTGTTTTATTATTAAAACCATGATTCGTAGAATTCTCTTTTTTAAAATTAAGCAGTTCTACATATTCTGTTGGAAATGTTCCTTTAGCACTGGAACTGTTTGAATCAATTAAACATTCTACAATTTCTAAGCTAGCTAAAGTCACCGTTCCCGATATTATAGAAGACAATGCAATAGTCTTTTCCCTTCCTTCCATTACTAGAGGTGCAGCAAG
Organism: Sphecodes monilicornis; assembly: GCA_913789915.3. Lineage (NCBI taxonomy): Eukaryota > Metazoa > Arthropoda > Insecta > Hymenoptera > Halictidae > Sphecodes > Sphecodes monilicornis. The sequence goes on from OU565288.1 coordinate 21,464,734, forward strand.
CAATCTGTAAGAAATACAAAATAATCAGTTAAGAGTATCAAGATTGTTACGATTAAAATCGTTTTAACTCATCGTGTTCATTACTTGCACACACCTAATGTGACTCAAGTGACAAGCGTCTAAGAGCAATTTAGATGCCTTGTCGAAATCTTTATTTCCATATCCACCAGTTGCAAACAGTCCTAGCTGCTTAAAAAATTCCTCTGCTGAATTTTTCATTTGCTGTATACTAGAACACGTTAGACCACCACCATCGACACACGTCGTCAATATATCTTCGTGTAACAGAATTACAGCTATGGAAGATACTCTCACATGAAAATGAGAAGTTTCAGCAGAGGGGCCATTGTCAACACTATGTCTATGTTTGCGCTGCTTTGGTACATTTGAAGCCGAGGTTTTCATGCTAATACTACTGGCGGATATGCTTCTATCCATACTAGCATTACTGCTTGCGATAGAATCACTCATTGTAGAAGATCCTGGTAACCGCATTGGTAGGAACTCATCTTCGTTATCTGACTCATCTAAAGATGCTGTTGACCAGCCCTGTGTGTGCCTCAAATCCTAAAATTTCATATTTATGAATAATTTCTTGTTCATGTTTAAATGTTCAATCATATATTAATACCATAGTACGCAGTCCTTTCGTTGGACATATTTGATGGATAAGTTCTCGTTCTACGCGATTAAAATCGCTGCCAGCCATAGGTTTCTCAGTGTACGTTCTTGGTGCAACATTACTAATGTCTTCTAAGTCTGGAGATGCTAATCCATGTCCTAATTCCAATAAAACGTGCATCTGTCGAGGGCTTAGGAACGAAGTAAAAGATCCCAGAGTTACTTCTAATTCTACCTAAAGTAATGAATTTTTTTTACTCTGTGCCACATACATTAAAACGAGGCACCAGCATACAAAGACATTCGTTGCTTAATTTCAATCATTTGACTTTACCTTTGGCCCTGAAACACCTTCCCCTTGTTTCAACTTCAATCTTATTTCTTGTCTGCCTGCCAACTTAGCAAACATTATAGGATTGGATCCACTTAAGTTATTAAGAATATTTCCCTCTGGAGGAGTTTGGGTATTTTGAACAGGAGATATTTGTGCTGAAGAAAATTGACCATCTGAATTCTGTAGCAAAAACATTCCACAAAATTTTTTCCAGGTTTTCAATTTTATTTATTTTTTTTGACTAAGCCTCAGAAGAAATATTACTTTAGAATCCGGTGTGGAACCCCTACTCGTTGTTATTAAACTTCTAGAGAAAGTTCTTGCTCGAGATGGAAATTCATCTGTATAAAAAGATACACCCTCCACATAGAAGCGTTTTGTAGTGAATGCTGACACAATATAACTCTTTGTTGCCTGACTGGGATCTAACGAAGTGCTACTGGGGTCCAAGCCTGCTTCGTCAGAATATTCCAGGTTTTTTATACACATTTCTATTGCGACTCCTGTGGAAGAATCTAGTGGCACATGTTCTAAACGTATTATGGTATCTATAAATCTCACTTTCACTCTGCATAAAACTGAAATAAAATTGTTTTTAAAAAAACGTATTTATCCTTTAAGTTTATGTATTATACATCCAAATCCATACTTGAGTCTATTGTTTGTGCAAACAATTCTATTCCTTCCAATGGCTGAGAATTTCCAGCATTACTAGCATCTTCTTGCAAGCATTCTTGCGCAAGCTGCATACTGGATGTCATCGAACTCCACATAGACTCAAACATTGATGTTCCGCTTTCTGTTCTTTGTCTAGGTTGAACGGTTAATCTGAGACTGGTTACCTCCACATATGTTGCTTCACTCAACAAAGCCGACCATGGTATACTCATAGACATCTCCGCTATAAAACCATCAATGAATTCCAATGGCAGATTTTGTTGTTCTCCCATTTCGTTGAGGGCCTATTGAAAAGAAAACGTACAAAAAAACAGATTTTTCTTTCCCTTTAAAAGTAATATTCAACAAGGGAGAGAGAGAGAGAGAGAGAAAGAGAGAGAGAGAGAGTCCCTGTAAGACGAGAAATGTAAATCACACTTGTCATCACTTTATCTTTGTCATTATTAAACAGAGGCTAACAAAGAGAAGCGAAACAAAGGAAATGACAATACCTGCACATCAAGGCTGACATTGGTTACACGACCAGTTCCATTATAAAGATCTACAGAGAGCTGATCCAATGTCAACTTCTCCTCGAGAAATTGACCAAGATATCGTTGTAGAAGATATCTGCAGGCCCGTTTTTTGATCCCGTGTGACCAAGGGATACATCCCAACCAAGACATTTTATCGTCGCGTTTGACAGTCCGTATCTAAGAAAGACAGGATTTTCGAAGGTTTGTCTCCCGTCATGCGTCTTATGTTAGGCCTGTTATTCGGGCACGGTGCATAAAAAACAATTTATCCACGTCAATTCCATCTTCCTAGCACGTGTCCAGCTTGGTACAATGATCCTTAACATAATACGATGATTCGGATGTAACGGGGGTTCTAGCTGCGTAATGTTTTCCTTCGGATACACTACAAACATTTACACAAACACATGCTGACGCGCGGATACAATCGCGCCTGACTATCGGACAACACTGTGAAACGAAATATACTCATTAACTGAAATCAGCTGACTTTCGAGAGGGAGAAGCGCGCACTGATACTCGGATTTTCTAATATTCATTTCAACCATTTCTAATACGAATGATGCCTGGTGATACAGCAATTACGGTACACTCGCTTATAAATATATTTTTTCCTGTTTATCAACGAGAATTATTAATTTTGTTTCTCTGATCAGCAAACCAGTACGGAAACTATGACTCATAAATTCATTCGTACCATATCATGTCATTGGTCAATACTTTCATTAGAAATTTTAAAAGAAATTTATTCTGTTTAACTATATTACTTCACCATAAAAATTGTAGCTATATATATATATATATATATATATATATATATATATATATATATATATATATATATATATATATATATATATATATATATATATATATATAGGGTGTTTCGAAACATGTGGACATAACTTCAAGGATGAATTGAATACGGCAAAATAAGAAAAAAAAGTTCACCTGACCTATAAACATATAGGTATACCCAATATGACCTTGTTTCCAAATTATAGTTTACATCAGGGCTGTGCGGTCGGAGTCGGAGTCGGAAAGAATTTCTGATCACTGGAGTCAGAGTCAGAGTCGGAGTCGGAGTTAGAAGCAAATATGTTGACTCCGACTCCGTGTTAGTAAATTTTACAAAAATTTTTTAAAAATAATTGAATGTTGTAGGAAAACTATTTATACATATATAAAAGATACTACATTTGTATGAAAATTTGTATTAGAGACGGAAAAGCATGATTTTTTAAACGTGTTAGAACCAAATTCGCGTTGCAGTTTGTTTTGTAGGGGTAGAAGTACTACAATTCTAATAATGTTCATTGTCTTAATTAATGAAGAAATCGCTACATCCATTACAGACAATACCCTTTTCATTCTTTGTATGTCAATGCCATCACCACGATGACAAATGTTGTCTTTTACGGTGCGTAAACAGTATTTGTCAAACGCCGATAAATTCAGAGTCGAAGTTGGAGTTAGTCGCATTGCGAATCAGCTCAGGAATTTTGATTGCAGACTTTGCAGCCCTGGTTTATATAGCTGACCAGAAGGTCGTGCACGATAAAAGAAGTGTTACTTGTAAACAATTCAAAGAAGAAGTCAATAGAGCCATAAGAATTACTGGAAGACATAAACGGCTATAATTTGGAAACAAGGTCATATCGGGTATATGTTTATATAGACTTTTTTTTCTTATTTTAACGTATTGAATTCATCCCTGAAGTTATATGCCCACATGTTTTGAAACAGCCTGTACACATATTTGAAACTGTGAGGAAACTGTGAATAGTTGATATTATCTGACGAAACGTTAAATGTGTTTCTTAGTCGAATACACTTTATTTCATTACGAAAAACGGTGTGCATAATACCGCATTAATTGTATATTCTTTACATGATCACTTTTTGCATCAAGTATGCAGAATTGTTTCATAAATCATGAAAAAATGCTAACGCGATAGGATTTTCGTATATTTTATGTATGCGCCACCGGTGAAGCAGTCTTTATACAATTATTTGACAGTCCATAATTTGAAAATTGATTTCGAAGATAAATCAAAGAGATTCTTTGCGAAGTTTACCAGAGTGGTAGCGCCACCAATTCACACTAGATTTCACTAACGTACTGTACTGTCAAAGAGTAATCACTATTTACCAGAGAGGAGCACTGTTCCTCTCTGTTCCTCTCTGTCACTAGTCTTTGGGTATTGTAACGTATTTGTTGCCAAGTTCCGATGTATTGGATTCAGTCGAAGTCTCATAGAAATAATTCAGTAGCTGGTTAAAATTCCATGAAAACGTAATTTTTGTCTATAAACGTATTGTAGACAAACAATTTTCTCTACTGATTGACAAAATGGCATTAACGAATATATTGCTACTCAGCCAAATATCTGGATATATTGTAGCCTTTATTTTATCACTTTGTATTATCATACCTATGGGTTTACATCAAGATGAATTTAGGTATTTGCATTGAGTAATACAATTAACAATTAACAATTAGTTTGTATGTGTGACGTAATTTTCTTTTTCAGGGGACATTGCTTATTATTTTCAACAGGCACATGGCAAGAATCTGACGGACAATTTGTTGTGAATTGGGCCTCGCAGGCTTATTGTAATTATACAATATTTGTTGGATTGTTCTTGCTTTTGACATCTGCTGTACAAATCTATAGATTATCTGTATTGATGTATCGTGGCGAAGACAGCTCTTTCTTGTCTGCGTTCATAGACGTTGTTAGTTCAATACTTCTTACAACAATAACTTTAATCGCTGCGATTATTGTCACGCTTGGATTTATGACTTGGTGTCAAAATATGACGAAAAGATTTCCATCGTGTGAATTAGCAGCTGGAAATGACATTGATAAAGCCGATGGAATAGATACATCTGGTTTTCATATAGAATTAGGTGCCGCTCAGTTTGGAACATGGACCAGTTTATCTATTTGGGTTGGTTTGTCAGTTTTTGCAGTCTTAAAATTATTACGCTATCATCAGTTGGAGAATATGAAGGTTTCCATGTATAGAGAAAGGCAAAGATTGATAGAAGCTGCTAGAAGTAATGAAATCCAAGAAATAAATTAGGAATATATGGGTATTACAAAAACATTTGAAATAACAAAAATACAAAAATGCCAATGTCTCAATTATATTAAAGCTTTCTTTAAAGAAATGTTTGTACACTATAAAATCAGTTTTACAAACTTGAAGTTTGTAATTGTAATTGATACAGCATAGCTTGACCTATTACAATTTTCTATCAAAAGGAATGAAACAATAAAAAAGTTAAGTATAAGTTTCTTATAGTTAGAAGAGGTATATTAAAATGAGTTTTAACTTTGCTAAAATTATAACTTGTTATTTAGTTTTTAAATTTTATACATATCAAGACTGGATAAAATTGCTACTTACATGCTTTGCAATTAGCAATAATATATACTCCTACGACAGTAAATTCGTCATTTTTAACTTATATAAATTTCTTTACCATTAGCAAATATTAAATGTAAAGAATTTTCATCGTATTTTAGTCTCCGCCACTTGTATATACAGGATATAAGAGTAGGGAAAACATAATAATAGTTATGCATTGCAAATAGTATAGACACCTTTAATGGAGAAAGATAGTATTATACATTTTATAACTATATGTATAAATATTGTGTATATAATGTAACGTTAAAAATAACAATACTTAAATATATTTTGTAAATATATATGTAACATACTCTTATAATACATGAGTAATATAAATGTGCATACAAATTTATTATTCTAAAAAATATAAATTTGCAAATAATAATTCAAGAGAAATAACATTAAACTTTTCTTAACCGTTAATTACTTCTCTACATATTCCAAGACTATTTCTACGAGTCCCTACGGGACACCGCCTTGGGGGTGGATCAACTATTATAAGTGGTTCAACATCTGCTGGTACACATTCAACATCAAAAGTAGTTTCATTTACACCCAATACCCCTTTGGGAGCGCATGGACCACCTATAGTTCTCAGAGGATAACACTCATTATTGTATTGTACCACACCATCTTCTAAGCATGGATTTTTTACACATCGTGGTGTTGCTTCATTTTTAGGCAACACTACATAATTCTGGGGTGGACAAGGTCCTTGTCTATAAGCTTCATAACAACTATTGCTTAGAGGAAAGTATAAAAATGTAGGTTTACAATCGCATATCCATGCACTTTTATTTCCATATCCAGGATAAAGATACATATTTTCAGGACATTGACCTGATGCAACTAATGGTACACGTTCTGTTATCTAAAAGAGCAATCATGTTAAGTATTTTTTATTACTGCATGACATAACTTAAATTATTATTTAAATACAATTACCATTCCACTGCTGCTACTAATAGGAGGTATTTCATCATCTTTTGGAAATACAATATCTTGACAAGATATTATATTATTCCATATAACCAATGTAACACAAAAAACTGTCCACTTCATTTTATCTGTACAATAGCACTTAATTGTTAAAATATTAAATTGCAACGAATATTTACTTTTGTTGAAAACAGGTTATTTAAGCTGTAATTTGATATATTGAATGTGACTAAATATGAACTGGAGATGCAGATAACTATACTTTAGTATACCTATATAGTGTATGTTTCATTGAATGACCTGGCTGCTCCTGAGATTTCAAGGTCAGCCATAGTTGAAAATAAGAATATTAAAATCAATATCCAATCAGTACAGAGTATTAAAATCATTAACCAATCGCTATTTTGAACTACTCTTGGATGTATTATTATGATGTATTATGTAAATAAGAGGTATTAATAATATAAAAATATTATTTAAAATTATTAATGTAATAAAGATGTTTATTTTCTATATAATTAGAATTCATATTAGTATATTATTGTTGAAAAAAACAACAAACTTATTGTTCCTCAGTCTTAGAAACCTTAGTGTTTTAATGACTACTATCATTATACTCATGATTTCCTTGTTCTTCGAATACATAATTATTGTAAACTGATTTAATATCAGCTGCATTTGATGTAAATATGCTCTCCTCAAATTCTGGCCAAGAACGAAATGCTAAATATAGGTCGTGTATTTGTTTGATATTTAAATCACGGTATTGAGTGAATACATTGAAATTCATACTTATTAGTCGCACACCGCAACCTGGTATTAATTTTCTGGAAGGATTAATTAGTTACACCTTTAGTGATTTAATTTGTATTGAATATTTACTACAACTGTAGCAATGTAATTACTTACTCCATTGAAGGTATCACTCGAACAGTTGGTTTATATAAATTATGTCGAACAAAATACCAAAAGTATAGCATATCTTCTTTCCCATAACTTGATATCGGAGTCCTAGATTTAGGTTCAATTTTAACAACATACAGATGGGATAAATCTTCGTCTGATGTATTCTCCTCCACTCGCGTCGATGAAAATTTGTGTGCATGTTTAGTTAGTTTCTTCTTGATTTTTCCTTTGTTCCATGGTATGAATGCTTTCCTATCTACTTTTCCAAAAACGTGATAATCAAATATTGTTTGAAACATAATATTACTAGGCCTCATTACTGGACTAGTAAATTTCTAAAAATTAAATATTAACAGTTAAAAATATTTTCTTTAAACAATATGATGCAACATACTATATGAGAAATAATATATTTATAATTCTATACTAACATTCCATATAGTTGGTGGTATAATAAGATAAAATATAGGTCGCCCATATGACATAAAACATGACTGAAATACTGTGCTTAATATTAAATGCCTTAGGAACGATACTCTATTTGTTGCACCAATTATTTGCATGCAACTTTTCTCGCTCCATTGTTTATGTTGTACATTGTTCAACAGATCATATGTATTCTGACTGTTATTGTTGATATTGTCTATATGCATCGACTTTGATATACTATAAAGATCTGCTTTCTGTAGACTTAATTTATTAGGGAATTCACTATGCAACTTATTTAAAGTATCAAAAAACTGTGTTTCCTTTTCATACATATGAACAAATGGTATACCAATCTCGAGCAATTGCTGAGTTATAAAACCCAGACCAGGATTCAATTCTATTACATGCGATGTATTTTCAAATAAATCATCTTTAATTAGAGAAACAATTTGCATGGCTACCATTTTATCGATAAGATATAAGTCCGTTGCAGTTGTACTCACTGATACATAGTGTTGTGGAATATTATATGTACGTCCTAGATGAATCCTTTCTATATAGTCAAGGAGAATATTCTTCTTATATGATACTTTTTCGCTTATATGTCGTACTAATCGTGTTTTTGTTCGTAGATCAAATCTCGTCAAACCAGAAAAATTATTATTATACAATGTTTTCAGTATTAACGTAAAATTACGTGATGGTAATACCGAATTTTTTGACATCATCCTTGATGTGTTTTCATTAGTTTTTTTCTTTTACTAAAGATATAAAATTCAGATGTTGATAGATGAACGTAAGGTTAGATTAGTAAACATTCTTTAGTAAGCAATATAACAAGTATTTCGAATGAATTTATTTTCGATGAAACATCTCATATTACACTGTATGTAGTATTCAAAAATTATCATTAACTTTTTGTTTTTTAAATTAATTGATGCTTTATATACATATAAGTATTTACAGTAAATAGCTTGTATCCATTGTATCTATATATGTATGTAAATATGTACCAATATGTACATGTATACATATGATAGATGAACGAAATTGTGCCATCTACAATATAGTATGCTAAAAAATAAATTGACACACGCACGCACATATGAATAAAACGCTAATTTAGTATTTGAAATGTTATTTCTTTCTACGTTTTTATTATGAAAAAGTAAAGTTTTACTTTGATGTAACATTATATGGTTATTGACACGTTGATTATAACTATGTACATACATATATAGCATTACTACTTTGTAAGTATTCACGTATATTTCTTTTACGTTACTTTTTAATATACAAACCGTTTTGTATATAAAAGAATTTATTTGTATATATGTTTAAATTAGCGAGCAATTTTACCATCATAAGAATACAAAGCAACGTTTTAAATAATTATCCGAGTATAGATTTGTAATGATTTCACACAAAATAACAAATGAACAAAAATATAAAATTTTTCTTTTCTTTTAAAAATGGTTATATAAATAATAAAGCGTAAATATAAAATAATTTTTATTATTGTATTTACAATATTCAATAGATATTTTTTTCAAAGTAGAATTTCAGATTGTATAGTGATTAACGTTTAAAGTTTCTGTTTATTGTAATAGTAAGTCATCAAAATAACAATATGGAACTTAAAAAAAACCGATTGCAAAATTTTACAACTTTCATGCATATGTATTAAAACAACCTTGAGAAATGATAGTGTTCTTTAACTTTTTTCCTCACAATGTTTTTGTAGCTATAGAACCAGAATGATTATATGTACAACATATTGAAAGTGTTCATAAAAGGTATAGTTTCTCTGATCTCTAAGCAACAGTATCAATATCTACTGCTATTAACAGGAAAATTTAAAATATGGCTCAGACCGCAGCCTTAGTATCACGTATAGTGGCATCTTCTATATCTGCTACTATAAGAGCAGGTAAAATTATAAGAGATATTATGAGTCATGGAGGTCTAAATATAGTAGAGAAAGGGAAGAATGATTTACAAACTGAAGCTGATCGTTGTGCTCAAAGGTGTATTATTGCTTCACTAAGTTCTCAATTTCCAAATATTACTATTATTGGCGAAGAAGAATCAACAAACTGTGATGTACCATCTGATTGGATGGTATCAGAGGTGGATCAAGAAATATTAAAACTGAAAGTACCAGCACATCTGGAAAATATAGATCCTAAAGATATATGTATTTGGGTAGACCCATTAGACGGTATGTATGTGTTTCAATTAACACAAATAAAACATGCAAATGATACAGCTTGTTACATATACATAAAAAGGAAATAATATTTTAGGAACGTCAGAATATACACAAGGACTTGTAGAACATGTTACAGTTTTAGTAGGAGTGGCAATTGGACAAAAAGCAATTGGAGGAGTAATACATCAACCATATTATAAAAATAGTGATAGTAGTATATTGGGACGAACTATTTGGGGTATTAACGGTGTAGGATTTGGAGGTTTCTCGCCAGAAGCACCTATGACTGGAAAGAGAATAATTACAACTTCACGGTAAATTTTGGTTTCACTATCACTAAGCTGTATTTCATTGTGATTAATAACAACAAATGTTACATACCTTTATATTATATACCTTTTTAGTTCACATTCAGATAGCAATGTTCAAGCAGCTATAAATGCTTTACATCCTGATGAAATTTTACGTGTTGGTGGTGCAGGGTACAAGGTAATGATATTTGTGGAATTAATAGACTTAAGTTTATCAGAGTGATTTAATATTTTTATTTTATCATAGGTAATACTTTTATTAGAGGGAAAAGCTCATGCTTATGTATTTGCCAGTAAAGGTTGCAAAAGATGGGACACCTGTGCACCTGAGGCTATACTTCATGCTGTTGGTGGCACTCTAACTGATTTTTTCGGAGAATTTTATTCGTATAATGCAAAAACGTCATTACCAAACGAAAAGGGTATATTAGCTACTGCTCCTGGGGAAAATCATCAATGGTATTTAAGCCAAATACCAGACGAAGTAGTGGAAAAGTTAAAATAATAATGTACACATTGTTTGTTTTTCATTGTAAGAGATTTAACTCGTGCGTTTATGCATTTTTATTCAATACAAAGTATTCCAGATACAGAATTAGAGCAAAACATTTTTGGGATTATATTTTAAAAAGGTTTAAGCTCTATACAGTTAAAAACAATTTAAACGATGTCTCTTATGTCTCAATGTTTTAAAATAAATATAAAAATAAAGCAATAAAAGATTTAAAACTTGCAATGTTTCCTCAACATAATGAAACTTTACAATTTTGATTTAAATGTATTGCGTAATGCTCGACGTAGTATTTTCCCTGATGCAGTTTTAGGAATACTATCAACAAATTTGATGCCACCCCGAAGTCGTTTGTGACTCGATGCACGTTCTGTAACAGTTTTAGAAGCAGAAAATATAGGTATTAATTTGCTCGATTTTTAATACTTACCACTTACGAATTTAACAATGTCCTTAGTTGTTATGTCAGATCCATCTTGTTTAACTATAAAAGCTGCTGGTAATTCGCCTGCTTCTTCATGTGGTATTCCAATTACTGCTGCATCTTTAACTCCAGGACATGTTAATAGTAATGCTTCTAGTTCAGCTGGTGGAACTTGATATCCTTTGTACTTAATAAGTTCTTTTAAACGATCTACCACATAGAAATAATACTGTTCATCGTAATAACCTATATCTCCTGAATGTAACCAGCCATCTTTATCAATTGTGGCTTTTGTAGCTTTCTCGTCATTATAGTATCCTTTCATTATTAAATCCCCTTTGAAACATAATTCTCCTATCTCGTTTGGCCCTAGAGGTTCACTCGATTCATTCCCATTTATTGGCATTACCTTTGCTACATATATAGAAATATAATGATCAAGGCAATATTATGAAAAAAGTACATGTATTGTATTACCTGAAATTCCAGGGACTAGTATGCCTACACTTCCATATTTTGCACTATTATTTGGTGATATAAGTACAGCCAGAGTAGTTTCTGTTAATCCATACCCTTGTTTGATATTTCTCATGTTTAATCTTTTGGCAACTATCTTTGCAATATTTTCTGACAAATGTGCTGCACCACACCTGATCAAATAAAAGCAATTACTAATTATTGAAATTTAATAGTAAAACTTACTGTTAGAAATAAAAACTTACCAAATATCCTTAACACTGGATAAATCATATTTATCCACAATAGGATGCTTTGCCAGAAATATCATAAGGGGTGGTACAAGTGTTATGTACTCAATTCTATGCTTTTCTATAGTTCGTAGAAACACATTTTCCTCGAAACGTGATAAAATGACACTCTTATTTCCAAAAGCAAGTCTTACGAAAAGTACAGAGAAAGAATATGCATGGAAAAATGGTAACAAAGCTAATGTTGTTACATTAGTATTTAAAATCTCAGGCGTTGAAACTGCAAGACCTCTTATTACTGCTAATAAATTTTTGTTTGTCAACATTACTCCTTTTGGTAAACCTGTTGTGCCACTAGAGTATGGAATAACTGCTATATGATCATTATCAACAGGACAAGCATGGAAGCTACTATCAACAATTATGTCAAATATTAAATTTTTCATGCTGGGAAACTTATTATCTTGTGATTCCATTAACATTATTAGCTTTGGCAACCAGAATAGTTGAGGATAAACTTTGAGCATGTTAATTGCACCAACTTTTGATATAAAAATGTACTTTGGCTTGGTAATATTTAAGACGTATTTTAATTCTCTTTCTGAATAGAGTGGATTCAATGGAGTAACAGTAACACCTAGATAAAATGCAGCACACATTGGTATACAAAATTCTGCATTGTTCTCACTGCATATAGCAATGCAATCATTTTTTTTTAATCCCTGTTTATCAAGAACAATTGCAAGCTTTCGACTATCATCCAAAATTTCTTTAAATGTTTGTTCTTTTCCTGTATGAGCATCTACCTAAAAATATTTTCATCTTTTAATAAAAGTGGTAATAATTTATTTGTATGAGAGATAAAGATAGCATTTAAATTATTTACTTGTGCCACCCAAAATCTATGAATGCTTAGTTGATTTAAAAGTAATTGTCCTATAGACAAATTTTTAAATTGTGGAATTGTATCAGCTGGTCCACATAAGATATTTTTCTGTTGCATTTTGAAAATATTTTATTGTACAGTTTACTGAAAAAGAACATCATTTTCCGTTTTTGTAATATGAAATTATACAAGTAATTATTTCTTGATAGATTCAAGATATTAATTAACTATGATTGGAAAAATAAGATATTAAACTAATGATTGGATTTTTTATAGAATTGATTATTAATTGTTACAGCGAGGGTTGTAGACTTTACGCTCAAATGCAGTTATTTATTTTTAAAAAATTATCGGTGTATTTACTTAAACAAAATTCTGTTTTTTTTTCAGGTAAGGGATAAAAACAGTTAATTCTTTAAAAGCAACATACCGTGTCAATTTACTCTTAATTATAGGTGCGTTATAATAATATACGTGTGCTACTTATACATATAGCAGACCGGCAAATTAATGGGGGAGTATTTCATAAAGTACGCAACGTAAATTTTTTAATTTCATAATTGTATCTATCATTGTTCTCACTACAATCAACACCAAAACGGTTCACTTCGAACTTATTTATAATATTATATCTACTTTTATTTTACGCCATCATAATTTATATTATTTTTTATTTAAAAATTTGAAGCGTCAATGCGTTACTTGTGTCACAGACTTTAAGTCTATGCAGAGCGTGTACCTTATGAGCTTTTCTGACAATTAATTTTTCTGTCCACGGTTCTGAATTACCGACTCTGTAGAAAATGTTCTAGCGAGCTGGTTCTAGCGTTCTAGCACAGACGGTCTGTGGTTCTCTGTGGTTCTAGCACAGACGAGATCAGATATCAGTGTCTCTACTCCTCTCTGGTTTCATAATCCATTAGAGTTTGAGTCTGGGTTTAGTTGTGTAGATTAAATATGAGTATTCCTCTCTGATATGAGTAAACGGTGAAAACAGTTTGTGATCATTTAATTTACAAACACATATTTTGGGAAACAATTAACAAAATAATTGTACACTGCATCAAAAGAGTACGACGAAACGTAAAAAATGGGGGTACCAGCATTTTTTCGATGGTTGAGCAGAAAGTATCCTTCTGTGATTGTCGAATGCATCGAACAGAAGGTAGGTTAGATTGTTTGTTTGGGCGATGAATAATTTATTTATTTTGCTACGGATATCGGTTGTATGAGCAAAGCCTATGATTTTGGTAAAGATTTTTGATTTCTTTTATATTATATACTAATTTGAAGTTGTGATGAGTTTTTCATGGTTTTAAAAACATTTATTGACAGCTGCATTTGCACTACTGTACTGTGATAAAAATGTGGTAATAGTACAAAGAATTTTTGCTATGTAATTCAGTGTTCAGTTTGGAAATAAATGTACATTGTTACATTTAAATGTGAATTAAAAATTTTTTAACTAAATAGTATGTTCGTTTTGTAGCCTATAAGTACTAATGGTGTGCGGGTACCTGTAAATTCAGCGGATCCAAACCCAAATGGCGTGGAATTTGATAATCTATATCTTGACATGAATGGTATTATACATCCTTGTACACATCCTGAGGATAAGTAAGTTTTGAACAAATTAATCATCGATGTAAAGTTTTTAAGTAGTTGAAAATGTTTTATATAACGAGTGATATTATTGCAGACCCGCACCAAAAAATGAGGATGAAATGATGGAAGCTATCTTTGAATGTATTGACCGTCTGTTTTGCATTGTAAGACCTAGGAAGTTGCTTTACATGGCCATTGATGGAGTTGTAAGTATTTTTTTTATACCAAATACAAAGAATTAATAATTGTGCATCGGTAACATGATTGTACATTCAAGTAATATTTTTAGGCGCCTAGAGCCAAAATGAATCAACAGAGATCAAGGAGATTTAGAGCATCAAAGGAAACAACTGAAAAAATCAATGAAATTAAAAGAATACGTTCTGAATTGGCATTGAAAGGCGCAACATTGCCACCAGAAAAACCCAAGGAAGATCATTTTGATAGCAACTGTATTACACCGGTTTGTAAAATTGATTATAGTTGTATTAAGGTGTTTGAGGGAATTATTCTTCAAATTATGGGATTGTTTACAGGGTACACCTTTTATGGCAAGATTATCGAAATGTTTACATTATTATATTCATGATCGTTTAAACAATGACCCTGGTTGGAGAAACATAAAAGTGATCTTAAGCGATGCAAATGTACCAGGTGAAGGAGAACATAAGATAATGGATTTTATACGTAAACAGAGAGGTAAACAAGTGCTTAGTTTCCAAAGTTATTATTATTAGTTCAATTTTTATTCTTTTGCACATACATTACATGACTATTTTGTTTACAACAGCGCAACCCGATCACGATCCTAACACGCAACATGTTTTGTGCGGAGCAGATGCTGATTTGATTATGTTGGGACTTGCAACGCACGAACCGAATTTTACGATTATTCGTGAAGAATTCAAACCAAATAAACCAAGACCGTGCGACATATGCGGTCAATTGGGTCACGATATGAAAGAATGTACGGGCTCTGAGCCAAATCAGAAAGAGGAAGAGAATGCTTTCGGATCCGAATGCCAGTTCATATTTGTGCGGTTAAACGTACTCAGGGAATACTTAGAGAGAGAGTTGCAAATGCCTAATCTACCATTTAAGTACGATTTTGAACGAGCTATCGATGATTGGGTGTTCATGTGTTTTTTCGTAGGAAATGATTTTTTACCTCACCTACCATCATTGGAGATCAGAGAGGGGGCAATCGATAGACTTGTTAATTTGTATAAAAAAACAGTATACAAAACAGGAGTGCGTAATATTTGTTCAGTCCAACGATATTGCTTGTTTAAACAATGATATTATCGATGATAATCATTTTTTCTTACAGGGTTTTCTAACAGATAGCGGTGATGTGAATTTAGATAGAGTTCAAATGATCATGTCCGACCTCGGTGATGTCGAAGATGAAATTTTCAAGAAGAGACAACAAAATGAATTGGCGTTCAAACAACGTGAAAAAGTCAAGCAGGCTCGAATGCAAGCAATCAGTAATTATAAGCCTAAGTGGATTCCTACAGGCCAGTTTGCTCCCACGGTACACTTCATCATTGAAAATTTATTGGCGAGAGTGTTCTTTTAGTATTATTAGTGATATTGTTGAATATATGTATTTGATAACAGCCATTAGGCGAACGAGTTAAGCCGGTAGAAAATGCACGTTACGAAGCTTATCAGATGCGTGTCCAAGGTAGAAACTACAGCACTTCCAACGCAGGGCGAGGTGTTAATACAGCTCTGGAGAGTATGCTACGCCCAGAGGTACGGTTGTACATTTAAATCTTTTTTTAGGGATGTTTTTGTGAATTACTCATGTGTTTCGAATATATTGTAGAAATCATCAGATGGGGCAAAGAAACGTTCAAGCAATGAAATGGATACCGAGTCAGACGATGATCAAGCGCATGACGAAGTAAGATTGTGGGAAGATGGTTTTAAAGATCGTTATTATGAATCGAAATTTGATGTTTCTTCTGATAATTTACAGTTTAGGTAATAAAGTTCAAGTACATTGTGATGGGTTACTCTGACCTTACCGACACCGAATTTCGCCAACAGTCTACTCATCGACGCCTCGAGATCAGCAACAATAATTTCATTGATAGTATTTATTTACGGACACGTTTATAGCGCCGAAAATCATTTCATCGATCACGTTTTCAAAAAATGTTCGTGTAGGTACAGAACGAATACTGTTCATTATACGAAGTATAAATCGACTATTTGAAGTAAATGTTCACATTTTTGGCGAAACTCGGTATCGATGAAATGATTTCCGGCGATCTAAACGAGTCGATGAGTAAATACTGTTGACGAAACTTGGTGTCGATGAAAACGTTCTCGGTGATCTCAAGGTGTCGATGAATAGATACTGTCGGTGAAATTTAGTGTCGATCAAATGCTTGGCGATGAGGTCAGGGTAACTCCATTATAATCAATTAATAACCCCAGCAGCCATATTTATAAATAACAACTTTTGGACTATTTATACAGAAACAATGTGGCTCTACAATACGTACGTGGTCTGTGTTGGGTTTTACGATATTATTATCAAGGTTGTGCATCGTGGAAATGGTACTTTCCATACCATTATGCTCCTTTCGCTAGTGATTTCATTAATATTGGTGGTTTATCGACAGAATTTGAAAAAGGAACAGAACCTGTAAGTTGAAATAAAACTAGCAAACGCATACAAATAATTGATACACAATTAATCTTTCAACTATTGTTCCAGTTCCGTCCTCTAGAACAGCTAATGGGCGTCTTTCCAGCAGCTAGTAGCAAACACGTTCCTGCTCCGTGGGCGAAGTTAATGAGTGATCCAGTAAGTTTATTAGAATGTTACGTTACAAGAAAAGAACATGTGTCATGACATTTAATTAATATTCACGAAATCATTTGTAGAGATCACCGATTATAGACTTCTATCCAGAAGATTTTAAAATAGACCTGAATGGCAAAAAATTCGCTTGGCAAGGAGTTGCTTTGCTTCCATTCGTGGATGAGAAAAGACTATTTAAGGCTTTGAAACCGTACTATGAGTATCTGACGGAAGCTGAAAGTAAGAAACTAATTTAGTAAACTTCTCTAATGTATAGTTTTCCCCCACGTTACACAATTCTGAAGATATAACGAGACGATGGAAAAAGTACTGAAAGTTCGTCTTCACATTCATTGGCTGACCTCTTTGTTGTTGCGACATTGTTGCCTCGCAGCCGAAGGCAAAGTAGTATTTTTTACGAACGATAGATTCTTCATGTGAAGGCTCGGTTGCTTTAGTTTTGATGTTCATCGTTTTTTCTCTTGAAACTTTGCGTATTTGCAGACGAAATAGTGTGGTAAAGTACGCCTTTAAGAGACCGTCAAAATTGTGATGTTAGGGGGAAAACACTGTATATTATGTACGATTCAAGGGTAGTTTTATTTAATGTACCATTCTTTCGTAGTAAAGCGAAATGTTAGAGGCGATGACCGATTGTATGCTGGACTAGGCAACAACGGCTACAATTTCATCAAAGGACTGTACACGAATCGTGTTAATTTTGACGCAGAAACCTCTGCATGCATCGATGGGATGCGTGGTACGGTGTTGTTAGCAGAAGACTGTGTTGGAGATGGTGCCACTTTACCCTCTCCTATAAACGGGCTTCCTGTCAGAAATAATAAAGTGTATTGGTATGCATGCAAACACTTTTAATTATACCATTGCAACTTGGTTTATACTGAACTTGTTGTATTTTAATTACAGCATTCGATTCAGAGATCCAAAATACGGCAGTAACTTCATTTTCCCTGCAAAGAGATTGAAGGGCGCCAAAGAACCACCGAAAGTATTAAAACCGCAAGATTTTGAACAGATGAACCGTAACAGTAACAATGCTTGGAAACCACAAATCGGTTTTACCCCCGCTACTCAGTCTGCATCTTTGACCGACGCTGGACGTAGAATGCTTGGGTAATTTATGGCAATGTTGTTTACTCACAATTTTTGCAGTCAGTTTCATAACTGATGGCACACACTTTAAACCCGAATACTTTTCTCCAAATGGACCAAACAATTTTTGAGCCAATTTACAACAATTAGTTTACCATTAATGATTGTTTTGGAAAAGTTGTGTTTAGTCGAAACTATGAAAAAAAGGTAGAAGTTGCTGTTTACAACATTTTTATTTGGGCCAGTAATGAAAATTTTAAAAAATGTATTCTGTAGATTCATATTAGTTATATACATACTAAAAATTTCATCGAAATCGGTCACTTGATTTACAAGTTATAAATGATTAAGAATGGTGAAAATCACCAATTAATAGAATAAAAAAGTAGAAATAGACAAAAATTCGTAAAGAACTGTACTCTTCACCATTTTTAAGCGGTTATAACTTATAAACCAATTTCGATGAAATTTTCAGCATGCGCCCACGAAAGTATTTGAACGCCCAACTATAATAACTTTTTCAAAATTGGATCAAACGATGACTTTTTTGAGCAATTAGAAACATTTATTTTTAAAAGATTACAATTGGTAAGAATTACATGAAAAAATAAAATAGGCTCCTTTTAAAACTTTTTTTATTTCAGACCGCAATGAAAATCTAAAATATGTGTTTTTTAGATCTATGTTAGCTATATACATGCTGAAAATTCAATTAAAATCGGTTGATATAGAAAAAGACCTTGGGATTTTAAGCAGAAACTGACCAAAAGTCATGAAAAACTGCGATTTTCCCTCTCGGACGTGTTGTCGTGACGTCGATATGTATGTAACAGACGAGTCATCTCGCGACGCAATACCGTTTGTGCGATTCCACGAATACGTTATCCCGCGAAGCGATACTGTTAGTCCGATGCCACAGACGACATACTTCGCGTGCTCTATAATTAAACTATGACCTTTAATTCGAAAAAGTGTTAATTCCGGAAACGGTATCGGAAAAGAGAAACATATTGCTTTCAGGTTAACTGGAATTTATTATTCTTCTGTGCGATATAATTCAGAAGCCTCTGTGTATAATTAAAAAACTCAAAATAAATTTCAGAAGCCGCGTGTTTACTCGTTTGTAGCATTGCACGCATGGTATCGTCGTCGCGACACAACACGTCCGCGTGAACGAAGTGGTTAAACCACTTGTAGCTCGTGTGTATGGTAATTGATTTCGATGAAATATTCAGCATGTGTATAAATAATATAGATCTAAAGGATGCATATTTTAAATTTTCATTACGAGCTCAAATAAAAAAGTTTTAAAAAGTGTCTTTTATTATTTTTTCAGGTAATTCTGAACAATTGCCATTATTTCAAAATCTTTTTTGAACGCCATTCAGTAAACCAACGCTTCTAATTGATAAAAAATTTCAAGTCGTTTGGTGGAATTTTAAAAAGTTATTTTGATTTAAAGGGCGTTCGAATATTTTCGTGGGCAATTGTATAACTTACATGATTCTATAAAACACATTTTATAAATTTTCGTTACTTGCCCAAATAAGAAAATTATAAAAAGCAACTTTTACAATTTTTTCCGTAATTCCGACTAAACACAATTTTTCTAAAATTTTCATTACTTATATAGTAAACTAATCTGTCTAGTTTGCAGAAAAACTGAAGTCGTTTGGTCTATTTATAAAAACGTTATTCTGATTTAAAGTGTACGCCATCAATTATAATACTAATTGTAAATATTCTATTCATTTTTCGTTAATTTAGAATAAGGGTGTTTTGATAATTGTACAGATGGCGATAGATAAATTCATTTAGACCTTTATCAATCAGTTGTAAACATATTTTTAAGCTAGTTTAAATAGGTAGCAACTTAAATTAGCCGTCGCAAGCTAAGCAGGTAGTCAATATTTTTGAAACGTTTGGTCAGAATGAATTTACACTGCCATTTCAGGGTTAATACAGTCATTAATATTTGTTATATTTGTTTGTTCATAGGCATTATACAAACCATAATAGAGTACCACCTGCGTACCCTTCCGCGTCTACACCGGCAAGTTTATATCCAGACAGTGCGCATGGTGAGTTATTGCATGCATTTTCATTTACTTAAATTATTGTGTGATCATTTAAATCTTTAGGAAATACGTGATTATTATTTGAAAAATAAAGAGAAGAAAGATTTGAAAGTTGAAAAAGGGTAGGGACTTGAATTAAAAGGGAAAGAAGCTCTTATTTTTAATTTGAGTCGGAACCCCGGATCTTTCAAACAATATCGTGATTTACGAGAGTCAAATTAGAGTGCACGCGACTCTACGACATCACCGACGGCATGGAAAAAATCATGCAGGGATGTTCATTGTTTTTCCCACCCCCGATGGAGGTCGCGCGACCAATTCTCCCCATCGTCCACATACTTGTTTCGCATTTTACTGTTGGATCGGCTGAAGGCGTTTTCAGAGTGTCCTTCAGTTCATCGATTCTACGCATTGCAACCAAGTCATACATTTATATAAATGTTATCGCCTGCTTATCATTACAAGACCACCTTTCGAACAAGAATCGATTCTCTTATATACACACATGCAGTGTGTACAAAAATATTGTGTTCTGACATAAATGATCATTCACATTTTGATTCGGCGAAAACACACTGAAAAATCTTACACGATTAAAAAACAGATCTTCGTCAATTAACGTGTGGGACCATCTTTGGAAGCTATGATATATAGCTTCTTCATATTTTATGCAATAATTAATAGCTCAATTTATTTTCGCTTTTCGTTAATAAGAATGAAACGTACCATTGTAAGCGTAGTGCTACAGTAATTTGTTCGTCTACAGAAAAACTAGGGAGTGTAAAGAAACAAATGATAAAGAGCTCAGTATGACTATATGCAAAAGAAATGAAAGAGATGATGCCACTGAAATAACTGCAAAAATTAGTAATCATATCTTAACAAATACGGTCCCACAATTTCCATAAAAATATCGTGACCCCAAATTAAATTTACAAGGAGAATTTAGGATGTACGATTTAATTCAACCTTTGTAAACCTATAGAGTTCGATCACCCGTTTACAAAAATGTACTTAAAATACATAAACTTGTGTCAAACGTGATTACAAGTATTGCCGCCGATTCAGTGGAAACATGTTATAATGGTACGGCGAAGGTCGCGAGTTCAGATCTCATCGTTTATTTTCATTTTATTTTTCAAATTAATCACATTTTGCATTCAAAAATACATGACAAATTTTTCATAAATTTGATTAGAAATGAATGTTTATATACATACATCCTTTCGCTATATCCGTGTCCAATATAATATAAGAATTTATATAAATTATTATTCAAATATAATCCAGTATAATATAATATATAATATAATAATATCTACAACAAAACAAAAAGGATAAATACAAAGTACAATAGAATACCAAAAAACATGTATTACGGTGAATATACATACAGTGTGTCCGATTAATCTCGAACCGTTAAAATATCTCGAAAAATATGAATGATACGAAAAAATGTCTCACAATATATTTCCAAATCAAATTTATAAAACATTTGTCATGTGTTTGGTATGTAAAATCCGATTAATTTGAAAAAAAAAATTGAAAATAAAAAGTGAGATTTAAGCTCACGACCTACGTCATACAATTTCAGCATGTTACCACTGAGCTACGGTGATACTTGTAACACCACTCGACGCAACATGATTTTGAGTGGTAGTGGAACTGTAATTGTTAATACAATCTCAAAAGGTATGGTTTTAGCGCAAAATGGTGACCCGAAGGTCGTGCACTTTCCTTGTTAGAGGCAACTCCTATATTTTCATGTTACCATTTGAGCTTGCATAATTTGCATCCGATAGCCAACAACTTCTTATCCGACCAAGGTTGGCTCCATAAAACAAATAATCTTACTTTTATGCGATTTTAGTTGTGTTTGTCCAAGAAGGGTGAAAATGTAGGGGAAGTGGGGGGCAGTGGGGGTCAGAGGCGGCGACGGGAGCCACGAGCCCGCCGGGTCAGGGGGGCGGGGATAGCTAGAGCCGAGGGGTTCCGGTGTTCGGATTAGCTGCGAGGGTAGTTCGTCACGTAGAGCGTGACTCCGGCCGTTTCGTTGTTTGGCACGTCGAGGCTAGGAACGGTTCCACGGGCTTCGCCCAATTATAAAACAAACGCGGCGCACTCCGTAATTATCCAATTAGCGGATGTTCCACCTCCCGGGCTTTCACGTATCGTCTGTCTGCCTGTCCCACCCCTGACGCGATCTCCGGCGTGTCTGGGTCTGAATCACAAAGGCGAACGGCGCGCGACTCTATCGCTTTGTACCAGCGATTCTCGTTACACCGTCGTCGTTGTGCCGTTGTTATTTCCTACCGTCGACGCGTGGCCGTCGTGGCGAACAAACTCGTCTCGTTTTATCGAACGAACGTGCGCCGCGCAGCGCCAGCTAGGCGCTGTCGGTTTTCGAAACTCTCGGCCGGGCTAAGCTCGCGCCTCTCGATATCCGGAAGGATGAATTACGATTTCAGACGGACTTGACACTGTAATTGCCCTTTGCCACCCCATGGGAGGCGTGACCAACGATCGCGACCAAGAAGTCTGACGCGACGGACCCGTAAAAACAAAGTGTCCGTGCGCGGACCATGGTGTGTGATTGATTTACCGAGGGGTGTAAACGCCAGGCACACGCGTGCACTATGAGTCCAGAGATCCACACTGCCGACGCGACGATCGAAATCATCGGCCATTGCACGAAATTTTATTGGTTGATCTAAATGAGAATTTTCAAGGAACCGATAAGCGATCGTATTTTATGTGAACTCTCGCTCAGCTAGTCTATCTGTGTCCAGTTAAGTGCCATATGGATCCGGTTTGGCCATGAGTGGAAACAGTGAAAATTAAAGTCAGTAGCATCCAAACCATTGACGTTTACTCACAGAGATGTTGACGAATTCCGAGTAAATGAAGCAAAGTAAACTTTCGTTGCGGCTTACTACATCGAGCAGTCGCATCGCTTATATATGTTTAAGGATAACGCAAATATTTCCACAGATACAGAAATAAATTTCAGTGTAGACGTAATTTTTGTTTCGTGAAGTAAATTACTTTAATTTTGTGAAACGTTGGTTGGCCAGTCAACGCGCGAAAATATGCCGATGACCTTAAATCAGGGACTTAAAACCGGTATGATTTAAATACCGGCACCGAATCGGTATACAGGGTGTTCAGGCTATTACTAGCCAGCATTTTTTTTGTAAATAGTAAATATTAGAAAACAATTCTAGAGGAAAAAGCAGTACTGTTTTTTATACGCAACAAATTGACATATTCATTTTTGTTGTATTTACATTATTTTGACAGAAACGAAGGTGACCTCCAATTTTTTAAATGGAATGCTACATACTTTTTTATGTCGTATGAAAGCGTGTGTCAAGACGATTCCATCCATCTACTACACAATGACCTTTAAGGTCATGCAAGGTCAGAAATGGAAGAAATGGAAGAAACAATTTGAATATTGCGTACCAATGTTTTTCGCGTACCAAATTTAGAGTTTTTAAATACGCAATTTAGAGACTATTGGGAAGATCTGCCAGTATCCATTACGCAAGGTATGTACTTCCAACAAGATGGGGCCCCACCTCATAACAGTAGAATCGTAAGAAATTATCTTAACTACATGTTTCAAAATCGATGGATTGGAACATACGGATCTGTCAAGTGGCCTGCAAGATCTCCAGATCTATCACCTCTGGACTTTTATTTATGGGGCACTATTAAAGAACTAGTTTGTGAGACACCGCCCAGCGATATAAACGACTTGAGAAACAAAATAACACAAGCATGTGGATTAATAACTCGGACCACATTAGAAGAAGCTACCAAAAACGTAATTAACAGAGCCGAAATGTGTATTCATGCGCAAGGAAGCCATTTTGAACATTTGTTTTAGCCTCATTAATAAAGAATACTTGTAAACACATTGGTACGCAATATTCAAATTGTTTCTTCAATTTCTGACCTTGCATGACTTGAAGGTCATTGTGTAGTAGATGGATGAATTCGTCTTGACACACGCTTTCATACGATATAAAAAATATATAGCATTCCTCTTAAAAAATTGGAGGTCACCTTCGTTTCTATCAAAATAATGTAAATACAACAAAAATGCATATGTCAATTTGTTGCGTATAAAAAACAGTACTACTTTTTCCTCTATCATTTTTTTCTAATATTTACTATTTACAAAAAAAATGCTGGCTAGTAATAGCCTGAACACCCTGTATGTAGTATCGAAATGTATGAATACCGAAACCGAAATAAATACCGTTATTTATTCGGTTTCGTTTTTGCCTCCAAATTGTACCGTAGCTGCGGCCGTAAGAAAGCTTGGTATTGACATCACAACATTTCACATATAAGATATTTCAACTACTTTAAATTGTAATATCGTATTCTTCTTCACGCGCACAGTACATATATTATCATAAACACTAAGATAAAATGCTAAGATAATATCAATAATAAAACAATACTGTGCTTATGAACAATTTTATTATAATTATAGGGAAACCGAAAAAATTACTTATAAATACCGGTAAGTATGCTTACTTACTATACGGGTGTTTTTGTATAGCAGTATGTGATCATACCGGTATTTTACATTTCGGTAGAAGTCTCTGTTCTAAATTAGATTGTGACGCGATCGGAGGACTGAAGATGTCGGTCAAAACTGAACCACCTTCTTCGACGCACTGCTAACAATGTTCAGTTGCAAGTCAGGCTCAGGCTTGATCACTATTGGATAGAATCTCGTAAAGGATCCCCCAGGAACGGGTCAAACACACGTTATAGAGGAAGGGTAGCCTGTCGGTCGGCGAGTAAGCAAGCAAACGCTCCTCGGACCGAAGGGGGTTGAATCGAGGAGGAAGAGGAGGAGAGGAGAGGAGGACTGTGAGAGTGGAAAGAAGAGAGAGGGTTTGGTCTACGTCCGTTCGTATCTCCGTCCAGATGACAGGTGCAGAGGCCCCTCGTTAGACAAATTAAGCTTCGTTCCTGGCCTCCCGCCTCGACCGATGTCTCTCCGGCCGTCTCTCTACGGCTTTGTCCAACCGTCTCTGTTCCCGGGCCGGCTCTCCCTCTTCCTCGTGCTCGCGAGCTCGTTCGGGACTGGTTTCGAGTGGACTGCAAACACTCGTGCAACAGCAGCAACGCCGACGGAGGCTCGAATCGCGCAGAAACCGGGCGCAAGACGAATGGAGGCTGCTCGAATCACTACCTAACCCGGCTACCGGTGATACCGAGATCTCGTACTCTGTCCGGGTGGCTTCGCGATCACCGGTGTCGCAAATTGGTGCCGGCCAGCGTGAGAATTTTCTTCGCGGCGAGAAACCCATCGAACTATCTTGCAACGAGAACTCGGAAGAAGTAACTCGAACTTTCCGATCGGCGCACAACGATGCGAAACGATCTGACGGCGATCAAAAATCGATTTTCGTAATATTGTAAATTAGGAGAACTGTATTATAATATGGTAAACTCCACTGTTTAATATGTGCATTTGTTTTCTTGTAACCGATGTTTAAAATCAACAGAAAATCACAACCGTCGCCAAGAGGTTTTACGATTCTGATATAATTCATGGTTTTGAGAAATCTTACTTTGGAAGATGCAGTTTAAATTCGTTACATAGTTTATGAAATGCATATCGATCGTATTAGGTACATAAATTGAGATAAAATGTTAATAGCTTCTTTAACCCTTTACACCCGAATGATGACTCTTAGACGCCGGTAAAAATTGCCATGCCATTATTCAAAACAGTTTTTGTATTATTAAGTTCAATCTGTGTTCAATAAATTGCTAAAAATTCAAATGTTGTACGACAAAACCGGTTCAATTTCATGTGCATAATGTAAAAAAGATTACGTTGAATGAAAATGTTCTAGGTGGAAAGAAATATCTTGAGTTTGGTATTAAAATTGTTTCGAGTGCAAAGGGTTAATAATAGCATTTAAGTCAAAGGAGTTACGTCGTAACAAAAGTTTCAACTTCTTCTAAACATTTCAAGAGCCGCAACCACTTGCGATGAATGTAATTAATACCATATAAAAGAAACATTTGTCACTTAAAAACGAAAAGAATTAAGTGCTGCATGGTGCTACTTTTTAAAAAAATTACAGTTAAGGTGAACTCTTCCTGTCTGGTCTCTAGTATCTGTGTCTCACTCGTACTCCATGTTTCCTATTCTCCCTTCTACTTGACGGCAGTGAAACAAAAGACTATCACGAAAATATTTTATACAGATTTCTGATCGTTATCAAGTCGCTTCGTTCCACTGTGCGACGCGATCCAGGGATTGAACTCTTGTAAGACGAATGCTTCCAACAATCGAACAAGCCAACTGCGTCTTCATCGAACTAGATTTTCCATCATTGATTATTGTGAACTTATTTCTCAAGCACTTACTCATTGAGTGATCGAATAAGTTTGACGTTTTTGTTGAATAATAATCGGAGGTTTTATCTTAAATCATTCGAGCGATGAAGTCGAATCAATTTCAGTATGTGATGTATGAACCCCTACTTTTACCCTTGCATCATAAAGTTACGCGAACAATTTATTTCGTAGGATAAAACGTTTCCTTATTTTCGGGTTCCAAATTCTACCTGTTGGACGCGTCCACTATCGCCTAAAAGTTTAATCTCATGATAAACAGTTAACAAAATGTGATACAAAACGTAGATCACTGATTTTTGTCTTTTGCAAGTTTTTTTCAGTTTGACAACATATCAAAGATTGATTTCGAATCTGAACAGTTGAGATGTCTCATTATTTTGGTCGGTATGTCCCATCAAAAGTTTATGCTAGCTGAAGTACTGTTAGAAGTTACACGTTTATTGTATACACAATTGCAAGTTGCTTTTTTCGGAAATTGCAAAGCTACTTGCAATTAGTATCAGTCAACTCTGAGAAGACAAGTTCAAATCGTCAGCAAGGCGCGTATATTCTTCGAGACAAGAAATCCTTGAGAACAAGATGACCACAGGAGAGAAGATCTTGAAGCTACCAAGAAGGCTCGTGAAGGATCCTAGAAGAGATTGATCCTCGAGAAGAAGCGGATTGCGATAATAAAATAGTTTTTCCCCTCCGGCTTGTCTGGTGGACGCTTTGAAGTTCCAGGGCGAAAAGGAATCCACCGCGAGCCATCGAATGTCTGAAGAGATCGCGAGGACAAGCTCACCTACGCTCTCGAAGATGAATGGATCCTATAGATTAATGGGGGTGAAGGCTGTATCGCAGGTAGACATACGCGGGATGAATAGGCGAGGGTGAACGAGCATTTAGAGAAGAGAATCCTCTGTCCGTTCCTCTGTCTCTCCCCTCCTCCGGCGACGGCTTTGTTCAGGCTCGTCTTCGGAATCGAAGGTTTTTCCATGGAAAACACGTGTCCTCGTTACTCGTTCCGACCTTAATTACCGAGACGATTGTCTTCTGCAGGGGTTACTCCATCTGTGATCGTTTCAATCAAGTTGTTCGCGTCTCATAAGTTTGCGATCTCTTGCGAAATTTTAGCTCCGAACAGCAGAACTTTCCCAAAACGAGAATAAAACCAAAGTGAAATAGTTATGCATTATTTGCATGAACGTGCAATTTCGCCACTTGTTCATTCATTTTTCCTTCGTAAACGTTTGCAGTATGTAACGATTGATTCGCGAGATTTCATTCAATTTGTAGATTTTATAACGTAAAGGTGCAGTCAGTGTAAAAAAGACTATTCGTACACTCTCTAAAAAAAATAACGTTCTTAAAATTGGTCCGAGCGGCTTCAGTTTTTTTTAAGATGCTCGAAGGATTAGTTTACCAACTAATGTGTAAATGACTTTTTTTTTTAAATTACTATTGGTCGCAATTGCGAAAAAAAATTAAAGGTCACGATTTTTAAGTTTTTTTTGTCTTGTGCCTGTTATGGAAATTTAAAACATGCCTTTTCTAAATCTAGGTAAGTTATATACATGTACAAAGTTTCATCTTAGCTTATGTAAGAAACAGTTTTATGGCAATTACCATTCAATCACAAAATATCTTCAATGTTTGTATGCAGGATATGGTAAAGTAGTTTAATATGAGACCAATTTTCTAAAAAAATCATAACTCTCGATTAAGAACGACACGCGGATTTGAAAAATGGGCTCCTAATATGTTTCTTTATTTTTTCTGTCTTTTCTTACATATTGGACATATAAAATCTACTTTTTTAGCCCCACATCATCTGATTTTTATTCCATTGTTTCCGCTTTTTAACTACACCCACCTAAAACAAACTTGGGTACCTAGTATTAAACCGGTATCACAATAGGGATTTCTTAAGATCCCGCCTTGGGAAATAATAACATGATAGTTATTAAATAGTTACAAGGTTTGTCTTCATTATTTAATGATAAAGAACTACGAAATCTTAAACTTCACTAAATCCACCATACAACAGCATTTATGCAAACGATTATACACTTACCATTTTGGAAATTATTTCTCACTTTATCGAACAGTTGAAAAAATTTTTATGTATCGTATTTCACAATATGCTCCCTCAAGATGCTTATTTGCTTTCAACGGCAATGTGCGGATACAACAACTAACAAATGCTAAGTTACGGAACAAAACGGCATCGCTACTTTACCCTACATACGGGGCATTTTTTTGAAAAAAGAAGTTAAAATTTGTTGCAGTGTTATCGGTGTTTAGAAGAATGAAATGTACGTCCGTTTGACATGATGCTCGTGAAAGCACCAGGAAAATAAGAAAGCGATAACGGACGAGGTTACAAGCGATCTGAGAGCATAGTCGCACAAAGAACCTGTACAAGCAGAAGGATCTATTATCCCTGTAGATTTTATTGAAATCGCGTCTGTAGCATCCCTTGTTGGTATTTCGAGCTGTTACGCTCCTCGACGTCTTTCCGTCACCGGAAAGTCGAAGGTTTCGCGAGCGAGGTTTCTCCGTTCGCCCCATTCTCGAGGCAGCCGGCAAAGAAGAGGATGAAAAAGGGCTCCGCGGTGGCAGAGCGTGCAAGCGTTCTTCTTTCGAGGCGTCCACGGACCCGTGGAAAACGACTAATGGATGGATAATGACCCGTAATGGATGCGCCGCGGACATTACAGGTAATATCTCGTGAAAGCGGCTGGCATTTCCCGCGGCATGGCGGCACCGTGGGACATTCCGGGAGAAAAAGAAGAAGAACACGAGAGAAAGAGGAGGAGGAGAGTACACCCCGCACGTAAATTGGCGCACACCTCGGTAACGATGGATGGCGAATGGGACGAGAGGTAATTTCCAACGACGGATCCAGACTGAAGAAGCAGCAACACCAAACAGCCTTTCAGCGGACACGTTTCGTGCACTCTTCCTATTCAGGATCTGGGAGACCGTTTTTCGGATTGATATCGGGCTCCCTGCGCCACGCTTGGTCATCAGTTACCCATCGTTTCTATCGCGAGAAGCGAGATTAATTAACGCTTTATTGTAAGTCGGAGAAATTGGCCCTTGACGCGAAGTGTACAGTAGTAGGGGAGACCGGGGTCGGAAGTAGCAATATCACTTTAGACTACGATTACGTAAAAACTATTACATTTGCAACAAATATTTTTATGACAAAATTTTACCTACTTATTTGGCATTATTTAACCACGGTATTTTCGATTTGTAACAACTAATGTTTGAGTTGTTAAACAGAATGGAGACCGGAGAAAGTGTTACAACCCTCCTGTACCTAGATACACTACCGGTTTTTAAAAACGAACTTTTTCAAAATTGGTTTAAATCATTTTTTTTTAGATGTTAGAAGGATTTACTGAGTACTTTGTAAAAGAATTTACTAAAAACTACAATTGGTCGAAATGTCGAAGAAAAATGTAATGGTCATGAATTTTAAATTGATCGGCAATGATCAAGGTTTATGTTGTTAGATGGCTGGTGAGACACACAAATAACTTCAGGGTATCAGTAGTTCTCAATCCATCTTATGCATGTGTAATTAAAAAAAAGGAAAACTTTAGAGTGGAAAATTTAGTATATTGTGTTGTTTATTCACGGCGTCTTCATTCTCTCATGATTAAATTTAGTAATATTAAACGTCAATGTTTCCAATGATAGTGTTCAAATAAAATTAAATACAACACCGATCTCTAAGATAAGATTCGACCTAATTCTTTCATTAAAAAAAATTCCGAACAAATTGCAGTGATCAAAGTAAGCTCGTTGACACTTTCCTTCTCAAGCTTCGAGAATAAGAGAATGTTTCGCGACTTTGGTGGATAGTCAACAAGAACATGGAGCGGCCAGTCGAGAACCGAAAGGATAGAGCTCCCATGGCTCGCCGACCGGGATAGATGCGCTCTGTTTTCCGTGGTGTGGGGCTGACGGGCGTCACCAACAGCGCCGTGGCTAATTTCCTCGGCATTGAGCCGCATTGTACTCTAAATCGGCCTTCCCGCCTTCGGAAACCCACTCCCTGAAACCGCAACCAGCAACCTACACCAGATCGCTCTCTGTACGCCGATCGAAACCCATTTAACGTGCCCGTAGGGCATCGAGTTATACTCGTTCGAATTGTTCCTTTCCGTCTCTCTCTCTCCTTTTGTCCGGTCTAACTGATTGACCCATAATGTCACCATTTTATTTCTTAAATCGAATCAGAGCAAGAGAACACTTCGTTTTGAAATGTTTGGTATTGAGATTGCTTTTGTTAACAACAATCAATTTATAACAATTCATATCACCGACAATACTTTATTCTTAAAATTTGTTTCAACGACGATCATACTCGAGCATTGCAAAATGCGAAAATAACGTATTGATAAAATGATTATGCAGGGTGTCCCAGCATCGGTAGTACAATCGAGGAAGGGGGTGATTCTACATGAAAAAACATATCGGAAATAAAGAAAAAAATTATTTCATTTGAGGTTTCGTTTTCGAGTTAATCGAGTTTGAAAATTCAGCGAATACGCGTACCATTAGATCAGCTGTTTCCAACCTTTTTGCTACTACGCCTCCCAGAAAAAGAATCTTTTCTCACGTCTCCCTACCTTTTATGTTTTAATAGATATAATAATATAGACACGTTTTAAATAATAAAAACTTTATTACAAAAAGAACAACTGAAAACTATAATTAACAGAATAATAACAAGGTTCTGCTATAACATATACTTTAGGTTGTTAGGTTAGGTAATGATATTTGGTCCCCTTAGGGTTTCAAATCCATTTTTTACCACTCTTCCCCTTCTTCCATCTTCCACTCTCACTATCACCTACTTTTTCAGACTATTTAAGCCTACTTTTCAGCGGGACCTACTGTTTATTAATGTGTGTTCCGAACCACCATGCTATAACATGTATATTTATTTTTATATTAAATTCTTTTTAATCATTTGAACCAACTACATCTATCGCATCAAAATTTAATGCGAGCATTGTTGTTTATTGGTACAAAGTTTATCAAATCATCGGGGCATTGCGGAAAGTGCCACTCGTATCTCATTTTCGTCTACTAACCTGGCTTGATATTTAGTTTTCATTGCAGCCAGTGCCGAAAAGCCCGTTTCGAATAATAAGACGTTATAAACGATAGAAGCACTTGCATTGTTTCGTAATACAAAAATTTTGATACAAAGATTTTGAAGATATTATGGTATGAAGATTAATATTTTATTAGAAAATTGTAGCGCCTCCCCTGGCAAGGGGAAACCTCCTAGGTTGGAAGCCACGGCTGTCGCGTCTGATCACGACCAACCAATTCTACTCTGTGCATATGTTACGGTAAATGTGATTAATCCGGTGATTAAGTATAATTACCGGTTATTATATATAATTGTTACGGGTAATGTAATGAATCGGAGATTATGCATAATTTTTGGTCTTAAGTTTGGTCTGGGTTAGGTAAAGAATTGGTAAATGTGACGAATTCTTGAATATTTAGGACCTAACCCATACCAAACTTAGTGGTGATTATACAGGTTATTCACGCTATCACTAGCCAGCGTTTTTCTTGCAAATAATAATAAAACTTTATGATTTCGACGCAAGGTTCGATCATATTAAGAAGCAGCAGATTTGCAATTAAATTATTCTCGACGTTTCGATCCTAATGTGGATCATTTTCACAGAGGCTGTATTGCATTTGCTGTGCCAACGGGTAAAATAAAACAAAAAAAAAAGAAAAATTATGAACAGGATATTAGGAGTTACGGAGAACGGTGATTTAACCCATGGTGGCAGATACGTAACTCGTAATTTTCTTCTGTTTGCACTATTTTCTTAGATATGAAGGTGACCTTCAATTTTTTAAATGAAATGCTATGTATTTTTTTATATCACATGAAAGCGTGTCTCAAGACAAATTTATTCGTATACAACGCAATGACCTTCAAGGTCATACAAGGTCAGAAATGGCAGCAAAATTTGGAATATTTCGTACGTAATATTTCGTAAAGATATCATTGACGATACACAACGACCAGAAATGTAAACGACTTGCAAAGGAAACTAACGCAATCATGTGCATTGATATTTCGGACAACGTTAGAAGAAGTTAACAAGAATGTAATTAATAGAGCCGAAATATGTAGTCGTGTACAAGGAAGTTATATTGAACATTTACTATAGCCTCGTCAATAAAGTACACTTGTAAACGCATTAGTACGAAATGTTGAAAATGTTTCTTCCATTTCTGACCTTGAATGATCTCGAAGGTCATTGTGTCGTATACGAATAAATTTGTCTTGACACACGATTTCATATGGTATGAAAAAATATATAGCATTCCATTTACAAAAATTGGAGGTCACCGACATTTTCATGAAAATAGTGCAAATACAAAAAAATTACACACGCTATTACGTTGCTCGCAAGAAACAGTATTACTTTTTCCTCTTTCATTTTTTTTCTAATATTTATTATTGTCAAGAAAGACGCTGGCTAGTAGCGTGAACACCCTGTATATAAAATAATTTTGGCCATAAAAAACAGTTTTCCTGCCCACCGTGCAGTGGTTCCAAGCAGTGGAGCGGGGCTAGCAATGACGCAATAGCGGTTTGGATAATTGACGCTCCAGTGTAGTTTCAAATCATTATTTTTGATCGTTATTTCAAATAAAATATGGTCGCGGCTGGTGTTGATGCGTCGAGTGTCCGCGGCTCGAAGGCGAAAACTGGGCGCGCGGGTAAAGAAGAAAGTCGCGGAGAATCAAAAGAAGTAGAAGAAGAAGACGGCGAAGAAAAAAGGAATTAAGGTTCTCGCGGGTACTAGATTTAATCGCGGTATTTTTTTCGCGGAGAGAGTCACGGACCGGGAGAGCCCAGTCTCCACCCGGCTGAGAGTCGTGAATTTCCGAGGTGTCAGCGAGGCACGGCTCCTTCTCCGCGCCGCGCCGGTAAGAAATCGTGAAACGGGTTGAGGATGCGTAGAGTGGCGAGGGTGAGAGGGCGACTCGACGTTGAGAGGGATCCGCCCTCCTGGTGAAGGGTCCAGCCGGGTAGACAGTCTCACTAATTACGCCGCGCCTCATTAGCGTGGAAGCCTGGCAGTCGCTTAAGGACACGTACGACGACTCTTCTTCGGCTTCGTCAAAGATACGAATTTTTCTTTCCTCTTCTTTTTGTCAGCGATGTTTCTCTCCGCTTCTTCCTCTCTCGTCCGCGCCTTGTTCCTCTGTCCCTTATTCTTTCTCTTTTTGTCGTTCGGCTCTTTCCGGAGAACACAGATGGTGAAAAGGGGTGGCTTTCGCGGGACTCCTCTCGCTGTGCGGAATAGAAAAAAGAAAATATTAGCAATGAGGAGGAATCCTCTTCTGACGAACGAGAGTTCCGAGAAGAACTCGCACGAACAGCCCTACTTTGCCTCTACTTCTTCCGATCGTACACCGTGGAAATGTGGGACGTTTTCGGGGAACGGATTCTGGAGCGGAGCAAGTATAGTCACCTATCAAATCACGGTTAATTTCCATGGGGCCCATCTAATCATTCCGTTTGGGATTATTGTGTGAAACAAGATTTTTAACCCTCCATTTGGCACAACAAAATTATTGAAAAGCCTATTAAAATAGTCTTGCTGTAGATAAAGTGTTAATATGTACGAGGCAGTTAATTCTTCAAGTTTCAACATGTATTGTCGTGCGAATATATTGAGTGTGTTTAAAATACGGGCCCTATACTTTCAGTGTTTATTTCTCTAAACAAACAATCTCGATCTCATAATAGTTTGGTGGTTACACGTGTCAATCTGCTCAGAGAATCACGGAACGAAAAGACAATGGCAGAGACGTTATACCGTGTGGATGGACATGAATGCTGTGGTACACGGTTATCAAATTGTTATAAGCAGCGTGTTGTGTATGTTTATTGTCCGTCGATCGAATTCAAGCAAGAGGGCTCGTTAAGGGAGCCGGAGATCGCTTTGATTATCAATTCCTCGGTTGACCAACTCGCGAGGAACCTCTATCAACCCCTGACTCGAGCGTGAAACTCCATTAGAAGCGGGCAGCCGCGCCAGTACCGTTCCGATTTGTCCCAGCGAAGGGTTCGCGCGATTTCTAGTGGCTAATAGAATGCCTCTCCTGCCCTCGGGCCACCATGGACTCGAAGGGAGCCAAGGGCTCGTTCGTTTGGACTTTTACTTAAAGCCAAACCAACCCCCTCGACCCTTGACGGCAGAGATCGATATTATCGGCCCATCAGTTCCCCCACCCCCTTTTTAATTGGAATCTTGATGTCTGGCTAGGTGGCCTTTGACACTACTCGAACAATGCTGTTAACACTTTCGTGGTTGTTCTTTTATTCGTTTTTTTTCGCGGGAACTGCAACATTTTGTAATGAAACCTTCGACCACGTTTCCAACCATAACAAATATTATATTAACTTTTTAACACTAAACGTACCACGACCGGTCAACTGACCGATTTCACATTTTTTGTTGTATAATTAGTGAAATTACAAAGATGTTTCCATTAGAAATGATTGAATAAATTTCTTCATTCAAGCACATATTTTTGTAAAACTTGCGAGTGAGAGATTTAAATAAATTCAGTCTTGTAATCTTTATAAAATTACGTCTATTAGTCACATTTTATGCTCGGTACGGTTAGTATTAACTGGGGATGAGGAGTAACTTGTCATTTGTGTTCGCTATAACCAGTCGAAACTTGTTCATTTTCTTCTTAATGCAAGGAACGATTCTTTCATTTTACTGTGTGATAATGTTCATATACACATAATAGTTTAAATTACACCGTATTTATGTTGACTAAGACAACATTTATGTTACGTCAATTTTATTTGATTTACATTAAGTCCCTCTAAATGTTCATGACTAAAAATTACTCAGTCGGAAGATTCATTAACACCACGAAAGGACGAAAAGACGAAGTTCGTACACCTGAAGAATATTTTTCCACCTGAACCATTTTTTGAAACCATTCAAATGGAGCAACCTGTGTATACAATACTTTAATACGTTAATCATCCACTCAACGATTACAAATTGCAGAATCAAAAAACAGCTTATTTAACAAAAACAAAAAAATGAGATGTCTTTCTGATATTAATTACTGTTTCAAACCTCTTCTATTTCGCAGATCGTAAGCTTTGGTACACACAATGACTAACGTAAAATTAATTTTCAATTTTGTATAAATAATTCGTTCAGCCAGATATGGGCGAAATGGCGATCAAAGTGTTAAACTTGGTGAATACAAGAATAGTTTAATCTCTACTCCCGTGTGAAATTACGTTTCTAAAACAAGTAAACAAGTGAGGGATGATTTATTGTTACTCCTAACGAAATATCTTTGTTGTTAGTTTTGTACCAAATTGGTATCGGCAATGACATTATAAATGTGCAAATATTGGTTAAAGCAAGGGATTCAGCAAGCAGCGTTCCTTTTGCTTTCTTAAACTCTTGTTACGCGATCTCGATGACTTCCGGGCTAGTTTAGGAGTCGAGGATCGCACCGCGTCTGTTTCAATTACATCCCCATGAACTAACTCGAGACGATGGAGGAAGGAGAGTTTACAAACGAAATTTCCCTTTCTTCGTTCGGTGTTCAGGGACCTCTCACCTGAATACGGTCGTCCCTCCGCGGCTCTTTCACGTAAACGCCGCATGAAAGTAAATGGTGCGCATATCCTAGCTGCGGTCGACCCTTCGCCGACCTTCGAGAGAGCTATTCTGTTTTGCCGGGTGGATCATCGATACACCTGTGCGCCGACCTATAATTTTCTTCCCCTTAACGTCCCCCGCCTTTCCCCGATGTTTATTCCAAAGTGTAGAGCAGGAATTTTCTGGGAGTCTTCTTTGAAGCGTGCATGTCTTTGAAACTTTCGTGTTCTCCCATCTGTGCACGGTCATGCTTAATGATCGACAGTTATGTAAAGTGATTGTGCTCGAATAACACAAAATCTGTAGTAATGTGCCTTGTAAAAATAATGTTACATTTTTCTCATGAACGTTCCGCAGGTTTAAGGATTAGGGGGTGGTTCACCTTTCGTAAATGCATATTTATTTTTATGTACACAAATTCTGGACTCGGTACGAAGAAGTTAAAAGACGACTGTTTGAATAGTGGACCATAACGACTTGGATTTTTTTGAGAAGATAGAACAATTAGTTTATTACATGACGTGAAAAAGAAGTTTTAAAAGATTGCAATTGGTTGGAATTGCAGAGAAAATACTAAAATACGTTTTCCACAACTTTTTTATGTGGGCTTATATTGAAAATTTGAAAAATACGTTTTGTAGATCGGTATCAACCGTATTCTAACAATTTCATCAAAACCGGTGAACGTTGTAAATAGTTATAAACGTTTAAAGATGGTGAAAATTGTAGTTTTTCACGATTCCCGGCCTCTAACTGTAATCAATCTAATAATATGGATTGTTACATTTTTCGATAACTGTCGTTTTCCTCCGCATCAACCAATTTCGATGAAATTTTCATATCGACTTTTTTATAATGCAAATTTATTTTCTAACACATAATTGACCTAATTATCGTAAATTGTTGGAAAAAACGCTATTATTATAAATATTATATTACAATTATATCTTCATTTTTTTCTATACTTAGTGTTTTATTGTAGAATTCAATTAAAATATTTATATTTGCAGTTATATTTTTGTAATAAGCACATCTGTTCTATCTGAAAAGAATAGCAAAGTTCGATGCGGCAATGCCTGCCGCGACACGCGTTCAAAAGGTCCAAATGTTCCGAGCGTCGACTTCTAAAAGTATGCATAAAACTACATATAAATGCAGGACACTACACTTAAAATTGATATAATCTTGTTAAAGAATAGGTCAACCTTCATTTTAAAAAGGTGTAATGTCACTCACTTTAAATCATTATTCTGTAACACTTATTGAAGGACAAATTGTCATAAACTTTTCATTATTTATACGCAACATACATAGTGTGTATAACATATAGAAATATGTAAAATATATTTTTGCATACATCTGCCCCTCCTGATACACGGTATTTTTTTACACGATTTTAAAGTTACGCGGTTTCCATTAACACGATTTATTCAGAGTTGCAAAATTTTTTTAAAACGATTTGTTCACAATTACACGATTTTTTTTACATTTTATCCTGTGCAAGTTTCATTGGAGATGGGCTGCACTTGACAGATAAGTTGAAACAACATTTTGAAAAGCATCCGAATGTTGAACGAGTTACAAATTTTCAAATGGTTTTGAGAACTTATATGGCTCGTTATAAGGAATTATTAAAACAAAAAGTAATGCAGGCGTCATCACAATAAATACACAGCGCAGGAGATACTTCGGACGATGAAAGTGATTTTTCTCCTGTACGAAACGAGTTTGTCGTAATTGTGTAGTAGAAAGTGACTGCATTTGAATGCAAAGTGAAAGCATTTCTATGTGTTAAATTACTTTTTGTATAGTTTGCGACCTTTAAAACAAGTTTTATATATTTCTGATAGTCAATATTTGCTTAACTTTTTTTGCACAATTTTCTTTTACTCGGTACGCTTTCACCGTATAAAAGAAGGGTCGTGTGTATAATACGTTCTACAATGAGGAATTAAAGTAATTAGTAGACTGCGAATTTTATGCATTTATGACGAAAATGAGTTGGTGCGATTTAAATGAGGGCAAAGATTAAAAGGGTTCAAGAACGTCAATGTATTATTTTTAACTTATTAAGATTATTAAAGAAAAAGAGAAGCTTCGACACGGTTATTGTTTCCTGCAAAGATCCGCAGTCTAGTAATTGGTTTACTATACGATTTCATGATTTCGTGTTTATAATATATTTCGGTAATAAATTATCTAAAAAACGGAAAGTATTGCAAATTCTGGAACTCCAGAAGGTTGTCAATATGTACAAAAAATAATTGTATTGCACAGCGGAAGGTGAAAAATTGAATTTTGGCCAATGAATTGTCGCTTTCTGGACCACTGTGCGATCGATCGAGATCTCGGCGCGACTCCGTGTCACGAAGTTCTCGAGGAGAAGTGTCGCGCGGGCCGATACCCCGTGTGCACGCCACTGTACATCCATCGTATAATCGTGCGTGCAGGCAAAAGAGAGGAGGCAAAGGGCCTCGTCGTCATTTCTGAATTAATCTCATTCGACTGCCCCCTTTATGCTCGGCGGGTCTCCCTCGCATCCTGCGGCGAGTTGCTTCTCCCGTCGCTTCAAGGTTAATTGGAACGAAAGCGAAGAAAGGAGAAAAGGAGCGTGAGCCACGGAGGGCACTGGATAGAATCCCACGACCGCGCCAGAGTTTCCTTAGGCCCCGTCACTTTAACCAACCAGATTTAGCCCCCGTGAACCAAGGAGCCGAATAATGGCAAACCGAGGAGAGAAGACAAGCTAAAATTCTGTCACTGGACGCGTCACCGCTCGAAAATATTCGATCGTTTACAACATTCGCTATTTAGAGAACCGAGGAAAAGATTCAAAGTCACAGTTCTCGTAGTTTCTTCACGAGGCTCTTTTGTCGAGCTTTGTCTACACGAAAGTTCAAGTATCCGTTTACTCCTTTCTCAATGAAAATGTTCACCTTCCACAACCAGTCTTTTTCCAAGACCAGAAGGAGATTACGTAAAAAAGAGACACTTGACTGACAGGAACTGCGAAGCGCAATAAACAAACTTTTTATGAAGAGATGACGCAGCAACGAGATGCCGCACCAAGTTATGGTAAACAGTGAAACAAGTAACAAGTTGAAGCTGAAGTGAAACAGGCGAGACGTCAAAAATGTTTGAGCAACGGTGAATCAATTATTTGCGATTAATCCCTTAACTTGGTATACATATGTATAATTTAAAAATGTATTCAAATAAGGGAAGAAATTTACACCTAACTTACCTTACAACAGAATTCAACAAACTGAAATGTAGCACATGCAAGCTCAGCCAGATTCTTATTTTCATCTTATCCCTAATATATCTTTTAACGTAAAACTCAAATTTTTGTTCGATTCCGATCTGTGCAAATTAATACAGGACGAGTCATCTAAGATTCTCACTTAAAATATCTCCTTTGTTTTTCGCGATACAGAAAATATAATAACGTAGAAAATATTTGATTTAAATGGGAAATTTTTGTGATAGAAGAGATTTTCTTCTCATGGTCATATTTTTCGAAACTTCAAGGACATTGTTGATTTTTTAATTGCGATGGTGTACTTCGATTAGTACGGTGAATTTGAATATCATATTCGTATATTAAGTGATGATTTTTGAAAAATAACATTTCTGAATTAATTTTGAATTCGTTGAGTTCGTTAGCCATAACTAGACTGCGAATCTTTATGCAAAATAATAAATTTTGCATTGCTTACAAGACACAGGTGCCAAATAAAAATTTCTTCCTTCTTTTTATTATGGTATTAAAAATGTTATTTTTACATAAATCTTTTTAGTATGGCCACTGATTTAACCCTTAACACTCGAGTGGTGACTCTAAGGCACCACTAAAAATTGCTATACTGTAGGATTTGATGGACGAATGAGTGCGTGTATGCGTGTAAATGCGTGAATGCTAGAGAATTCTACGAGCGAGACAGCGTGAGTGAGAGAGCATGAGCGAGAGAAAGACAGAGAGCGTCAAGAAACAAATGAAGCGGACGACCGCGGTGTGGATGCGTGCGAGAATGAAGAGAGGCAGTCGAAATATGAACGCATAAAGAACAACACGAAACCATTTTTAAATAAACATCTTCTTTTTGATTCTCTTTTCATTATATCCGGAGTTCTTGTTTTCACCCGATTCTAATCCCACAATACCATTATTAAAAATATTGTTTACATTATTAAATTGATATTCAATAAATCAGTTACCAAACATTTAAGTATTCTATGAGGTATTATATCAGTTTCATTTCTTCAAAATTATAAAAATCATATTGAATGGAAATATTCTTGACCGAAAAAAAAAGTTTGGTTATGGAGTTAAAATATTTCTGAGCGCAGAGTTAAATTGTACGTGCCCATTTTTGTTATAAACGCATAAAATCCAGTCTAGCCATAACATTATACCAAACAAAATACATCATCCTAGGCATAAAAACAACAGTAAACTTTAAATTTTGGAAAATATAACCTCGAGAAAAAAATCTTTCCTATTACAATAATTGCCACTTTAAGTAAAATATTTTCTTCCATTTACGACTTTCGAATATTAACCACTTAAAGATCCTCAAAACGCGGTAAAAAAAACTAGTTTAAAACGAAAGTTCGTTCTCAAGTGGAACTAACTCGTACAACGTTCGGGTTTCAGAACGTTCAAATCGCGGGCTGAAGCGTTCCCGTGCTCGAAACTTTGAAGCGCTCTTCGCCGCTCAGATAAACGAAGATTTTCTGCGCAAATAATTCGTTTTGTTTCAAATAATACATATTACATAAACCATCCGAGAATGAAGGATCGCGGTCGCATCGTAAATATTCGTATCTAACGAGAGGAGAATATTTCAAACCTCATGCGTGTGCTCGAGATCCGCGGAGAACCGACATCGGCACGGGATTTTCTACGCGAGCGTCCTATAACTTTAAAAAGATTTCTGTTCGCTGCGTGTTTCGCTAAACGGATATCATGTTCCATCGTGTAGTCGACAGATTTTTCCGTTTATCAGTTGCCTAGATCCTCAAACCCTCATCGCGCGGAAACTACCGCGCTCGAGCAAGCCACGATCTCTATCGCTTGCCGATCCACACGTCTTTCTTCTTTCTCTGTCTCCACTCGTAATTTATATTTTCTGGGTCACGCGATTAACCGAGAATTCTAAGGGTTGCGAGGGACGGTTTGCAAGCGTGGTCTCCGAAAAATCCTTAGAATGAAAATGTTTTTTCTCCGTTCCGACCCTCTTGTTCTCCGATACGTTCCCAGTTCCGCGAGCACGCTTTTCCTCTTGTGTTTATTTTTTCATTTTGCTGTTTCCCTTTTCTCCCGACGTTTCTCCGCGTGCGTTCTCTCGGTCTCTCTGTCTCCTTTCATCACCCCATAGCCGACACAAATTTTTTCGCGCTCGACTGACCCGAGAACTCTCTCGGTTCCGCGTGCGCTAGGTTATATCAAGAAACCGCGAGAGCTCGAAGCTCTACGAACGCTAGCCAGAAAAACGCAAAGAAAAGGCGGCCGGAGTGCGGTTTTCCGGCTCATTTCCGCTCGCGGATTCGGGGGAGAACAACGTTACCACGGGGAGAATCCTGTGTTCGCCCCTCGAGCTACCTTCGGACAATTCTCATCTTTCTCTTTTTCTCCTCCTTGCTCTCGATTCATCCTCCATTGTGCCCTCCTATAATGGTCGGCGAGGATCATCCGTCGAATCGGATTTTAGGAGGCGCCTGGCCCGATTCTTTCTTTTTTCGGCGTCCCGCGGCTTTCTCGAGTGGCCGCAATCGTGGCGAACTCTTTTTCGACAAGCCACAACATACATCCCACTACCATTACTATATTACGCCCCGCCCTAATTAGATGTCGTATGACGACAAAATCGTTGTGAACCAACCAACCGACCAACGCGACAAGAAACAAAAAAAACGTATCTTTTGCGATACTTGTGCGATACTGTAATATCGTACCTGGACCGTTTATTTTGAAAATAAGTCCATTTGTGGTAGAGATTGGAAAATCAAAATAAACAAATAATTTTGAGTGAACTTTTAAGTTATCAACAATTCACACTTTATATTTTAAAATGTCCATATGTTTTGATCAATTCAAAAATTCATCAATGAATAAAATTGCCTAATGATTGGTTATGAAAGTGGTGTAAGTCGATTTTCGGAAAAGATTGAAAGAAAGTAAATTAAAATACAGTGGATTTCGGTTAATTAGGATATATCACGATGGTTCGATTATTTTTGGTGCTAGCTGGACAAATTTAATTTTTCACAGTCAAATACCTTATTTGAGGTTTTAATTGTTACATCGTAAGTCCATTTGATGTTGCAGTTTATAATTTCATTAAAAATGTTAATAACAAATAGTGTTATTTGAAATCAGTTTTCTCAGATCTATTCCTTATAAAAAGTTGCACAACATTGCCCTGTAAACTATTCCTATAGCTATAATATTTGTCAAAATATTTAATAAAATATGTCTTTAAGATATGTT
Organism: Sphecodes monilicornis; assembly: GCA_913789915.3. NCBI lineage: Eukaryota > Metazoa > Arthropoda > Insecta > Hymenoptera > Halictidae > Sphecodes > Sphecodes monilicornis. The sequence goes on from OU565288.1 coordinate 21,507,834, forward strand.
TTTTTAAACATTAATTTCGACCCAATTTGTAATGTTTTACGGATTCAGACTGCGATTAAACGAAAGTCAAATGTCTCAATCTTTCATATATTTGTCTCGTCGCGTGGAGTAACGTCGTAATACTTTTTCATTGACAAGCTTTTACTAAGAATTAACTAATCGACTTGTAATTTTTTTTACCATCTACGAATAGTGTTTCGCTTAAACACCACATATTAACCAAACATCACGTAATGCTGATCGGCCTTATTTTTTTCACGTATAATAAAAAAAATGGACGACAATCGTATCGATCGACGTTAAACTAAAAATAATTTAAAAGTAAAATTTGATATCTCAATGAAAACTGAAGATAGAACTTTAAAGATCAGCTTTTTACCTTAAAATAATATAATATTAAATTTGAAGTTTCTGTTTTTTTATTTATTTATTTTACGTCACTCTCAACTCTTTGCTAAGGTCATTTCGAGGTGGGACCTACTTATTCTTGATCAAAATGTTTCATAATATTTGCATTCTAAAATCGAACAATTCATATTCAACAATCTAATAGAGCAAAAACGAGCTTGAAGCTACCGAGCAAGCGAGCATGCTACCTGCTATTGTATTTGAGACATCCGTCGGTTCCTCAGAGGAGAAATAGCATGTCCCCAGCCCCTCTGGAATCATCTTCAGCCGCAATTACGTTGAAAGATCTCGAAAACCTCGAACATTTCCATCAGAGGCTCCGGAAGCGTTGACAGTCTTTGCAGGGCTGTCCACTAGGTCAGTATGAAATGGCAGAAGAAACGAAACGCTCTGGGGGTCAAGTGGCTCGACGCCCCTCCTCTCCTTTCTATCCCGATCGAAAGTGCGAACATCTATGCCGCGGCTAAGTGGCCCCTGGATCCATGACACGTTTTGATTCCTGCGGAACGTATCGGGTTTCGGGACTGACGGTTCTACAACCATCGTGCACCAGCGATCCCGTTTTTGGCCGTGCCGACTTGTTGACCTATCTTCCCAGCCCCCGACAGGATCCGATTTCACCGGTCTCGAGGACTCGCGACCAGCTCGGCACCGAGGCCGCCTCGTGGAATCCTCTTCACCGGCTCCTGCGGAATGTCCACTGGTTCCCGGCTCGAATTTCGTGGTCAAGCCGGAAATTTGGATTTCCCTGTGTTCGAGTCTGTTTGTCCGATTACAATCCATTTCCTGGATCGGGTT